>CM035592.1:4491000-4516000 GCA_020423425.1 Chrysopa pallens
AAATAATAAATATTTTTGTGTACAAAAGCAATTAATGTTTTGGAATTGAAGTCCTTTTCTAGTTTTCAGAAGTTTAATATTGTTGTAAAATCAGGTAAAGACAATTTTTCAAACTAGATTTCTGGACTGGGTTTGTAATTCTTTTTGTCAGCCACATAATAAGATCAACAAAAGTTTCTGAAATTATTGTGCTGGCAGATGTCTACTCTATCATGAAAACTAAATTCCCAGACACTGATTTGTATTTTTCCAAATTATTAATTATATGAGCAAAATTGACTTAATCTATTAATGACTGCCATGAAAATGTCTCGTACACAAAATTCAAAGATGATTACAGAGTCATAAATAAATTTTTAGGCTCAATCAGGTTTATAAGACATCATAGTTTTAATCCTAACATTAAGAAAATTGGTAAAAAGACTTCAGGCTTTTTCATGTTATATTATTTGGAAGATTATGGTCTTTTGAAAAAGAATAACGGATGTATCGACTTTTTAACAGGTAATATTGAGTTGAAAAAATTGTTTATGTCATAATATTGAACATTTTAGCAAATTTTCGTAGTTAGCCACAAGATTTTATAAAATATCATAAAAATAATTTATACAGCGTTCTTAAATAAATATTTAAAAATTCTAGTAAATCAAAAAAAATTCCCTATATTTTACTAGAATTTCATTTTAGTAAAATTTTTCGAGTTATCCATGGGTAGTTAAATCACAGGTTGAACGTTGGAACCCAAAACCAAATCCGACCCGTGCAAACTACACCTCACAAACAATGTGTAGTTTAATTACAGGTTGAACTTAGAGGCAAAAAATTAACCCAACCTGTGCAAACTACACCCCACAAATCCATGGGTTAATAACAGTCGAAAATGTCGTACATGTATTTTTAATAGTTGTATTAAATATAAAAGTGTTGATTTCTTTTAAACGAATTAAATTTCAATGATTAGTGCTTGAATTGTGTTTAAATTTTAGTCATTTAACAAACAATAATAATTAAATCTTGTGACTATTTGTGCTATTTATGTGACATAATCATGATATTTTCTAAAGTATCGATAGTTGCTTTGTTTCAAAGTAAATGTCAAAATGACTCTGCTTTCAATATCTTCACATACATAGTAGATATATGCAAGTTAGTGAATGATATGCAAATGTATATAAAAAAAAAAATATTATTTTTGTTAATTTTATTATTAAAATTAAAGACGAATGAAGGAAGATTCACAGTACAATAATAATAATTATGATGAATCTGTCAAGGCTACCAAGTTTTATAAAAATCTTACAGAGTAATGTAATCTTAAAGTTGTTATCCGTGAACATCTTCAATTTTATTAATTGCGTAGAATTAATTTTGCTAATGTAGATAGATCATTAAATTATTATATCCTCCAAGTTCAATATTATTTTATAATCAAAGCAAATGAAATATAAACAAAGTCTACACTGCCTAATTTTTCTAATAATAAATAACTCGCTGAAAATTTAGATTCATTATGGTCAACAACTTATTCCCTTCACGAAAATGCTATAAAATAAGCCGAATTATTTTTCGGAGCAAGTAAAATTGAAGGATATTTGCTTTTTTTTCTTATTGTAATAAAAAGATCCTTTAAAAGCAAATATATGAAGATAATAACGAACAGAGTTAATTGTTTAGATACTTAACATATGATTACGTATCATTTTTTTTAATTAGCATTCATAAAATACATTAAATATCCAATCTATACAGGTATAAATACATACATTGTAATTATAGATGTGTATATTAGCTAAATTTGAGTCAAAATTTTGGATAATCCAAACATTTTACGAAATGTTTCAAACAAAAGTTGTTTCTTTTAAAATAATAAACGTGTTCTATATTTCAATTTTTCTTCTATCTCTTATGGTTACAAACTTGTGCCATGAGTCCATTGAACCCAATGGACTGATTTTGCTCATGCACGCTCTTTTAGATCTAGAATTCATCACCAGAATTTGAGAGTTATTTTGATGATAGGCGAACGATCGGACAAACGGAAATGTACTAATTAGTATACCTACATCAAAATTTAGTTTAGGCGGTCAATATTTCCTAGCTCTAGTTAGACATAATTAATATAGTCTTAAATTAATAAGTATAGAGTATAAAATCATTATACTTAATAAAACTGAGTGCCCATTATCTGACAAGCTGAAAATCGCTATGTAAATTCTATCAGGTAACGCACAAAATACACAAAGAAACCCATTAGACTCACGAACTAAGAATTGCTTAAAATTGTATTATTGTTATGAAAGATTCAAAAAACTTCAAAGATAAAACAGACTGAATGTTCTTGAACGTAAAAAATGTTTTTTGACTTGTTGAGAGAATAAATTGATTTTGACTTGTATCACATCATAAAAATTTATGTTAAACAAACAGTGAATAAATAACTAATTATCATTTGTTTGTTTGCAAATATTATTTAATGTTTAAATAACCTTCCGTTTACAAATGAATTCACAGTACTATCAAATTTTTTATTTCCAGAAATTTCACTGTCAAAAGTACACATTTATGTATCAAAATTATTTATATCTTTTTTGGGTCCCGTGAAAATCCTATCACTATTAAGATTTGAAAGGATTTAAATCTTAATTACTTTCTACTTTTTCGAGTGGGATAAATACGCACTCTGAAAGTCTTTTGAAAAAACTAGTGGTAGAATTTTTTTAAATCGTGAAAAAAATCGGCATCACTATCGATCTTGAAGATTTTTATTTCCAGAAATTTCACTGTCAAAATTGCACATTTATGTATCAAAATAATTTGTTTCCTTTTACGATCCCGGGAAGGTCCCATGACGATTAAATTTTGAAAGGATTTAAATCTTAACCTCTTTTCCTTTCTAAAACCGGAAATATACAAAAAATAACATCTCGACAATCTTTCCTTCTATGAAGTATCGTTGTAATTATTTTAGAAAATTTTGAATATCAACACCTATGCTTAAAGCATCCTTGATCTCAAATCAACTTTTGTAAAAAATAATTATTTTTTTAACGTAATATATTTCGAAGGGTTACTTACTACTTCGTCACCAGACGTTTTTTATTCATAATTTAGAAAACATTATATTGAACATATTTTTATTTTTTTTATTTTGAAATAAAAATGTCTGATTACGAACGAGTAATTTTTTGAAATATAAAACGTTAAACAATTTAAATAAAAATAATTTAAGTGCCAAAATAGTCCAAACCAAGCACAAATATTTATTAAAATGTAACAAAAAAAATTATTAAAATGGCTCCAACGTATTTAAGGTGTTCAAGTTTTTAAAAGTATTTTTTTGTTTATTCAGACAATTTATTAAAAATTTTGTATTCGTATTATCTTTTAAAAATTTTGGGCAAGTAGCCCAATTTGACAAATCCAAAAATTATGTGTGAATATAGAAATATGTTTATAAATAATAGCTTTAGAAAAATCTTTAATGATTTGTAGAAATATTTTTCGAATTTTCCAACACTTTCTCGATTATTAAAATTATATATATAAATTTTCGATTTAAAAAAAAACTTACCAATAAAAATATTAACTTCATTATGATTTCCTTAAATTACAAATAAATAAATTATTTTTTTTTTTTTTTGTAAATAAATATTATTTTTAATAAACAAAATTTCACATATGAAAAATCAAAAATATGACTAAATAAGTGTAAGACTATGTACCCATATATATACTTCAAATTATAAATAGTATGCATCTTAACCAATCATATTTAAACAATTTCCTTTGCTTAACCAATCAATAGCATTATTCTATAAAACGTGCTTTTTTTTCATGTCCTTTACAAAATTTTATATTCAACAATCAATTCAAAGACACACTCAAATTTATTTCTAAATGATTTATCAGACAATATTACAGATAAATTTGTATATTGTATGATGAGTTATTTAAAAACATTCTGTTTAAGATGTTTGACGTTTACGTATTATTTTGTTTACTAATTAAAAATTTATAATTTATTCATTAGGTATTTGAGCAATCATTGTATTTGTTTTCTTATTCTATGCTAATGGATACATGGGGCTTTGCACGTGTTGAAATTTTGAAATTTCTCGTAGAATATGTTACGGGAAGTTTATGTTCGTATTTTGGATTGAAGAGTCCAGAAAAATAAAGATTTCTAGGATCTTCGGAATTAAAAATCGAATTTAAATATTTGTGTATCCAAAATATGATATTTATAATTATTAACATTAATAAAATACACTTATAACATAGTTCATACATTTATGAAAAAAGGCATACATAATAATATGTATTATAATCATGTATATGTGTTCATCAGATCAATTTGAGTTTTGGTTTAAATGTTTGGTCATCCATTGTACCCAATTTTTATCAAATTTTTCTCATTCGCTCATACAGTTTTTATACTCGGCATATTGAAGCCAGAAAGAAAATTTTGATATGGATGTTGATAGAATCACCTAATTAGACCATTTCCTCATCAAAATAACTCAAAAACGAAAAGAGATAGCAATTTAAGATTTTGATGACATATTGGATCCAATAAGCCAATGATCCAACTTTAAAACCATAAAAGATAGGAGAAAAATTCAATGAGAAAAAATGATTGTTTTCTGAAAAAAAATTACTTTTGTTTGAATAGTTTCAGGTCAAATTTAGTAGCTAATCAACACATTTATAAATACAATACCTGTTATTATTATATATGTATTTATAACTGTATAGATTGGATACTTAGAGTATATTATGAATGCATATGTTTATAAATTATTCAATCATTGATACATAACCATATGTTGAGTATCTAATCAATTAACTTGTTGTTATATTCATGTATCACTGTGATAAAACAAACAAAATTTTGATGTGATTTTGATAAAAAATGGTACAACATCCTTATACATGACAATTATTAATCATGGTTCTTCTAAACACACTTGACAAATTTTTTTTCGTTCGTGTTTGCGAGGATAAAAATGAATCATCATTATTATAAAGGTCTCTCATAAATTATAAAATTTCACAAAAATGAGAATTTTTTCCCAAAAACCATATAGTTTGGGTGCCAATCGCAAGCACATCGTATCATCTATAAATAGCTATTTAAAAATTTCCTTTACGGAAATTCTGAAACGTGGTCCGTTTTTTATCGAGAACCCTTAAAATTTTCGATTTTTTCCACAAGCTTGAAATTTGGTTGGGCATTTTTTGAACATGCAGTAAAATGGAAGGTCCTTTACTTCAAAACTGCTATTTTTTTAGCAGGCTTTCTGCATTGTCTGCCCGGATAAAATTTTGTAATTGATTTTAAACTAATTTCCTGATAAGCTAGATATTTTAAATGAGAACCATAGCTCAAAAGTGGATGACTATAAAAAATGAAACACCTCTAACTTGTGTTCACTATCACTCATAACGTTTAGAACAAAATGGATTTTCCCCCTTTTTGGAAGAAAACAAATTTTACTAATCATTATTAAGCCATATACAAATTTTAAATTTTTATAAATGGTTTGATATGCGAATGGGCACTGGGACTAATAAACAAACAATAAATATAAAAAATTTCATCACATACATAAAATTGCATGATTTTTCTCGATTAATAAAAATAATTTGAAAACAATCTTGGCAATAAATTATTAACAGGAAGACAATTACTTTTTTTTTTAATTGTACTAAAATCAAAAATAAAAATTTCCTAAATTAATCAATTTTTTAATTTTCGAAAAACAAAGTACTTATAAAACGGATATGATTGATATTTGAAAAAAAAATTTGTTGGTTGTGTTTTAATTACTAAGTAATTTTCCAAAAAAAAAATTAATTTCGAAATCCAAAAAAGTAATCCAAAAAATAATAAAACTAGTGAATTGATTACAAATGCAATAATTTTTTTTTTTTAATGACTTAATGTATACGCAAATTAAAATACTCAACCGAGTCTGTAGAAGTCAAGGAGACCGTAAAATTTAATAAAATAATTGAAGAAATAGTCTTTGGTAAATTCATAAAATTTTAACAACATTTATGAGAACATAACATAAATCGCTGTAGTTCACTACGAAACATCCGATTTGAAATTGGATGATTCTGGGTTCGATTCCTTCACATGGATAATATTTTCAATTCACTACGAATACGAGCAAATGTCATTTGTACTAGTTTCTCATCAAAAAGTGTCGTAGAATCTGACAGTCGCACACAAAATGAAAACAATTCGCTTGTATTCATAGTATTAAAAGGGTAACTGATACAGAATTTGCTGTATTTCACATCAAAACAAAGCTTGAAATTTAATTTAGATTCAAAAACAAAGATATAAGCTATCAAAGATTATATATCCATCTCATTCTTGAAAACGAAGTTTAATATGTAATTTATATCTAGATGGTAACAGTTGACGTCATATACTAGTATTTCCCTCTTTGTTTAGGAATTTCGAATGACTATATTTTGCATATTTTTCAAGTTTTTTTTAAAAATAACTTCAGATTCATGTACATGAAGAAAAGACGCTTCTTTTAAAGTAAACATTAAGTCAACGTCCTCATGGGATGAATTTACTTACAACCAAAATACTTCACCTTTAAGTGAACTCTTAGTAATTCATAAAAAAAGACCCTGTATTCAATAATATTGTCAACAAATTATAAAGATGACATCTTCCGTATTTTATTTCCGGCTTCAATAAATTAGATGTATATTTTCCAAAGAAATTAATTAAAATTTATTATAGCAATTTCCCTGAAAGACTATAATAATTATTTCTATCATTTGGCCTTTCTTAACCTTTAATTGATCGTAAACTATGGATTACCTGAGTCTAGACCTTTACATCATTTATCCAAAAGACGGGGAGTACTACCATAAACAAAACATTTGTAATGACTACTATTCAAATTTTTGACCATAAATACTAAAAAACTGTTCAATTTGAACGTAGGGGTTAAAAACCAACCCGACCCATGCAAACTAGACACCAGGAATCCATGGGTTAATAACAGTCGAAAATGGCGTATGTATTTTTAATAGCTGTGTTAAATATACAATTGTTAATTTTTTTTTTAAATGAATTAAATTTCGATTACTTGTGCTTGAGTTATGTTTAAATTAAAGTCATTTAACAAAAAATATTAATTAAATTTTGTGACATGTTTTAAATTGTGCTATTTATGTGAAATAAACACAATAATTTCTATAAAAAAAAGGTGTTGATAACTCGAAATATAGGCGAAAACTCGAAAGTTAGCATTCTGTATTCTCGCCTTATTTTAGCTTGTTTTATCCAAATAATATCGTAATCTCCCCGAATCGATTAACAGAATTTCTAAATATAATAATTCTTCTTGTAAAATAAAATATTCACCAATGACCGGTAATAGTAGTTTACTCATCCTAAAAAAAGATGTTTTGTAGGTTTTTTTTTGAATCTTATCTTGTAAATAAATATTTCTTAGTCAATTTCCAAAAAACTCATCAATATTTTACAATCGATTAAAAATAGAAAGAAAGACAGACCTTCAATTTGGAACACAAGAAATGAATCATTGATTTTTATTTGAATATTTATTAATTCAGTCAGTTGACATTTGAAGAGTTTTTTTTACCCGACTACGGCCATGCCAAAAGGAAGGATTATGATTTTAGCATATGGCTCCGCGAACACCATCAGATTTTCTGATTAGAAAATCTGATGTAACTAAATAACATGTATTTTATATTTGATGTCGCACACTGTAAGACTTTCTACATAAGACGAGCGTACTAATGCTGTCTGAAGTAGCATCAGAATTGCTGATCAGAAAACATTACGATGCTATCTAATGTAGGTCATCTGTTAGTTAAAAAAGTAATTAATAAATTTAAAATATTTGAAAGTTCATTGCTTCATTGTGGTTCGTTGTACGTATCCGATGATACCCGATCATATGCGCTTGCTTAAGATTTTTGTCTGATGTATGATCAGATTTTCATATAAGAATTTCTTATAGAACTGTCCGATGGTGTGCGTTAACCATCAGTGTGCTATCAGTGTGCGCTGGCCCTCTATGTTTGTATGTATGTTCCGACTATAGTGACTAAACTAATGAAACGATTTTGATGAGTGGTTTATCGATTCGTAATTAAATTCTAGGTGACAAAGGGCTATATACCATTAGATTGTATTCAATATGGCGGATATAGCAATGAAAATAGTGGACTTATTTTTTTTTTATCGAAATATGTCGTGTTGGATATCAAAATAAGTTTAGAAGCACTAAAACCGTACTACAGAAATTTGATCTTAAAAATACGAAACCTAGAAAATATAAAAATCACTGTATTGAATTTCGGATAAAAATTTTTCTTGTTTCGAACTTTTAAGGGACCTTCCCAAAGTTAATGTTAAAAATATATTTTGTTTATAACATTTCTAAGCTATAGATTATTGTCTGATTGAAATTTTTTGTATGATATTACTAAATGCTACTTATTTATGTTAAATTATAAAAGGAAAAATTGACACCGAAGTGATACTTAAACTTTTTTCAACATTAGAAAACCTATATTCTCACAGTCTAGCATATTTTGTTTAAAGACTACATATTATCAGACTACATATAGAGTTTAGGACGGTGCCACGGGAGATTTGTGCTAAACTAATTGAGAGACTCTGCCACTGTAAAATTGTAATAACTACAATTGGAAAAGAATGAGATTCTCTGAGCTCCTCTCAATACTTTTCCAAGCTTCGAAATAAAAAAGTAATTTCATTATGTTATTATTCAGATTCGTTTTCTTTTACTTGTCAGGTCACAAGAAACAGATAAAAAATTATCAAAAGGGATAAGGGTTTTGCATGGGTGCACGTCATAAGTTATACTTCTTTGGCATCATATAAAAACCAATTTTTAATTGCATGAAAATAATTTAATTACAATAAAATAATAAAAGGACTGGAGGTGGATCAGTGAATACAGTCAATAAAGATCAGTTTTAATTTGAAAAATTCAATAAATAAATATATAATTTTTACATTAAGTTGAAACATAAATCATAACAACAGCTTCAATCTGTTAATTTTGTGTGACGATGATGCACGTGCATCTTAAAATTTCATGATTTTCTCATAACGTGCCTAAAGAAGTATAACTAACAAAAAAACGTCCGTTTCAACATCGAATTAGAACTAAATATTAAAAATACAATCTTTAACAGATGCAGTTTTTCAAAAATCTGTGCTGCAAGATATGAAAAAAAAAACCATTCTCTTTTAAGCCGATGGACCTTTGATTTTAATTAGAACGCATTTTAAATTTTTCATATAAAAACAAAAAAAAGTAAAAAATTATAAAATAATAGGTGTAAATAAATATTATTGATTAAATCATCATTTGTACAGAATCTACGTCATCGAAATTTGTAAGAAATCCGGCTTCTAGCTGTTTTAAAATTTTAAAATAAAGATTCATTTTAACTGCTATACATTTTTATGGAGGTAATCAAAATATAAAATCGTTAAAATGCGTGTTTAATTTAATATTAGATATTATTTAAAATAATTTTAAATAAATAAATATAATTTTCTTTTTTTAAACAATACAATAATTGTACAAAATAAGTCAAAATAATAGGATGGGGCATATGAAGAAAAGGGGAAGGAATGCAACTATGACTGACTTTATCAGGAACTATCCCAGTATTCACTTTGTACAAACCAAATGGAAAACCATAAGTATGGATAGCTGGGTACCCGATACTAATGATCAAATACCTTCCGAATATCACTGAGACAGTGACTCGATTCAAGGTGTGGAACACACTTAATACTTAGATAAAGTATATAAAAGATTTAAATAAAAGTTGTAAAATTACAGCAGTCAAACAAGTTAAGTTTTCCAGTTGAATTGATGCAAGATTAAAAAACAAAAGAAAAATTCATTTATCAATCAAAATGAAATCAACATAATTATAATTAAATTTTGAATCGAATATTTATTATTGATTCAACTGAGAAGTCAAATTTGTAGGGAGAAATATCCTTACAGATGAAATAATAATTATAAATAAGTAAGCGCTTAACTACCAACTGTAGTCAAGTCGGAAATTGTTTCTTTGAATTAAAGTTAGCTAATGTATATGAAAGTGACATGAGTATTTTAATTAGTTAGTAAAATTGTTAGATATTTATTAATCAATCAATAAAAAGGTAAGTAAGCTACATCTCGTACATCGTACGTCGTTCGCATCCGTCTCAAATCATTTTTGTAAAAATTGATTATTTCATCTTCTTCATAGCCTTGATAATGAATACAATTTGTTTTCATCTTAAAGGCAAATTATTGTTTGTTTGTTTTTTTTTAAATCAAGATATTCGTGAATCTTCAATTAAATATTCAAATTAATTCTCTGATATCTAATTTATATACAATTAATAGCCATTACTCATTCGCTTCGCTGAATAAAACAAACCAAAAAAATAAATAAATAAAGTATTTATAGCTAAAGGTACAACTTTGTTGTGACTCATGAATCACGTCCAAAACGTGAGGATAATAACTAAAAAAGTTAATTGTTTATATACGCCACACATAATTGAATATCATTGCTTGAACTATTTTTAATTAGAATTCATAAATACTATAAATATCGAGTCTATACAGTTATATATACTTGTATATTAATAATAATATGTATTGTAATTACCAATATAGGATAATTAGCTAAATTTTAGCTTAAGCTTGCTGAACGTATAAAGGATAAGAAATAGCGAGCTGAAAGTGTGGCGACATATACTAGACATAAAAAGTGAGTGAAAAGTTCGTGAATGAACAAAATCGATTCTTTGGGACAAATAAATCCATGAAAAATTCAGGCAAAAAATGTTTTTTGTTATTAAAACCATTGCACCGAAATTTCAGCTCAAATTTAGCTAATGAACACAGATATAATTACAATACGTATTATTATATATGTATCTACAACTGTATGGACTGTATATTTAGTGTATTTTATTAATGTTAATTATTAAACATAGTCCAAACATTGATAGTTATTATTCTTTACAAATCAAATAATATAAAAACTGTAAAACTTATGAAAATTATCTTTCTAGATGTGTTTTCCATTATTATTTTTGGAAAAATATTTATGTGTCTAATATATGAAAACAGCAACTAATAGAGTTAATTATTTAGACACTCGACATCGAAATAATTAACACTGTTATTTGTTATTTTCACATATTAGACACATAATATTTTTTTTTCCAAAAATAATAAAACATATCTGTAGAAAGGCCACAAAAGTTAAATTCTCATATGCACATGAATGTTAATTTATTTTTAATAATTATTTGATTAATGACTAATGAGTTAAATAATTCTACAATTAATTAAATTTTAAAGATTTTATAAGATAAACAAATTAATATTAATATTATAAAGTTAATAACAATACATGGGGGCTTTGTCTTGATGATTAAGAGGATTAATGTACTAATTTTTGGAAAAAAAAAAAGTATTTATAGCGATTTAATTATGTATTGAAATAATTTAACTGCTGTTGAAATAAAAACTAGTTTTATTTTAAGAAACGCGCTAGTAGATAATTGAAGTCTAATAAGAACCGTCACACTTTAAATATGAAAAGTTAACATTTTTTTTTAAATAATAAATTTTTACTCGAGCGTTGAGTGGACCTACTGAAAGAAAAAGGGCCTATGATTTTAGTCGGCTCAGTGGCCGAGTACGTTAAGTAAAGACATTACTTAGACCAGGAGTCTCCAAACAACGGCTCGCGGACAGATTTTGTCCGGCCCGTGGAGAGCCTTTTACAGAACATATTTTTTATAGCAAATTAAATTTAGTTTACTGAAGTATTCTAATTTTATGTTGAATAATTATTAATATGGTTTTGGCCCTAGAAACTTACTGGAGTAATCAGTATGACCCTAAGGCTGGAAAGTTTGGAGACCCCTGACTTAGACTAAAGTAGCGGGTTCAAATCCACGGCAGTTTAATTAATTATAATAGAAAAAGAAATAAGTAGTCGGGTAGCTCAATTGATCACACCGTCATCGGTTGGTTAAGAATGAAGTCACCGGATCTACCAACAACATAAAAACAATATGATCGTCACATTGTGTGAAGGCTTATTTGCCTTCAGGTGACAAAGTGTTCTAAACGAGGGTACAGAAGACCCAAAGGTAATAAATAGGTATCCTAGTAAATTCTACGTGACGTTTTCTGACCTTTCAACCTTCTAACGCGACGTCCAAATCTTCCGAATGTTATTTTTTCCGTTATCCTTAAATTATATTTCCTTCAGTATTTTTTTCAGGTAACGGTTTTATTTTACACCCCTCCTCACTTTTTTTGTCACAATTCCCCTCCAGTTCTAAACTACAGTTCTAAGTAAGTTTATAAAAATCGAATTTTCTGGAAATTAATAAATAATTATAGTAAATTCATAGAAACGTCATAAAAAGTTGCTTAAATCTAAACCTGTTTTTGGATTCACAAAAAATAAATTACTTTTGTAAAACTACAATTTTTTAATCATTAAGTAAAATATTATATCTGATACGATCTATTGTTGTATTCATCCTGAAAATGGAAATAATTAATGATAATTTTACGTGCAATATTTAATATGGGATAAATAAATGAAATAATATTTCAATAAATCTAAAAATTTTTTATGAGTGTCAAGACTGCATGAAGCTATGAGCTAGAAAACTTGCTCCTAGTTCGACATTATAATAGAATACTAATTCAAAGATTACGGTATGATGAAGAATTGGAAAACCGTTCAAGTAGGATTTTTCAAATCTTTATTGTAACTTCCAAAAAACACACCAGGACAGGATGTTAAGACTTGAAACGGGAGTGTCTTAAATCTTAAATCTGCAAGTGAAATCAATTTTGGTGAAAATGCACTGAACCCAATGAACAAAAAGTATAATTTGGTTTACCAACTAAAGGTTATATTGGAAAAAATCCACTATGACCATCACTTAACACAAGACAGCTTTTACTTAATCCAACCAAACCTTAACAACAATTTGATAAAATATGAAAATTATATGTTCAGTGAGGTTTCAGATCACCCATTGAAACGTCTGACCCTCGAAAACTGAAAATATTTTGCCGACTAAGGCTTGCCAACTTTAATTGGCTAGACTATATAACAGCAGAAAGAACCTTAAAGAAGATGAGATTTGTCTGAACTGCGCTCTCAACCTGAACAATTTCTTACACACTCCAATGGCATTTCCAAAGTTTATAGGAGTAAGAGACTCATTTTTCGATAGTTACGTGTGCGGCGATATAACTAACTTACTACACGTTGACACTGGAGATAAACTGGAGTGGGTGTATAAGTTTATTACAGGTGTTATAGAGCAGTCAAACTGAATTAATTACTTTTATTTTATACATTATTTTTATTAAATTCGCAATTCAAACTATACGTCTTTAGGCATGTTATGCAAAAATGATGAGAGTGAAATTTTAAGATGTGCACGTATCACCGTCACACAAAATTCACAGGTCGAAGCTGTTGTTATGATTTATGTTACTACTTAATGTGAAAGAAAAAATATATTTATTTATTGAATTTTTCAAATTGAACTGAGCTTTATCGGACTGTGTTGACTGATCCTTCTGCAGGCCTTTTATTATTTTACTGTAATTAATTATTTGCATACAATTAAAAATTATTTTTTAATGATACCAAAGAAGTATAACTTCTGATGCGCGTACATAATGTACACGCACCCATTTTTTATTTTGTTGCATGTTTGTATTTCTGTATTTTTAAAAACTAATAGTACAGAATATAATGGACAAAAGAATGTACGTTTCCGGTTAGAAAATTGCTACAACACGTATAAATGCGAAAATCTAGAAAAATTAAAACACACCCAGAAAATATGAATTCTAATTCGCAAATAATAAATCTAATTTCATTGAGACGAGCAACTATTTACTATGATTAGACTTTTTTTTGAAAGTAATGAAAAATCAAGATTTACAATATTTAGACAATGGCATTGTTATTACGTTAAACATAATTAACATTGAAATTAAATTATTATTTAACGCAAATATTTTACTAACTTTTTTGATAAAATGCTGTGCAATTCAATTCCATTTAAATATAAATTATACTTGAAATTTTGTATTCATTTCATTAGAGTTTAACTAAAAATTTTAATAATTTTATTTTAATTCAATTGGAATTAAATCAATTATTATTATTTAAAATAAATTTAATTGTAATTTAATCACATAATTATTTTATATAATTCAATTTAGCGATGAATTTTAACGCAATTAAATCAACAAATTGTCTTTTAAAATTACATATTTAAATTACAATTTAATTACTGAATATTCATTAATACTTTAATTTAAATTAATTTAATTCTAATTATATTTTTCAATTATTGTTTACAAGTCATTAAATTGTAATTAAATAATTAAATTATTATTAATTTAAGTACTTTATTAAGAAAATTTAAGATGCGCGCGAATCACCGTCACACAAAATTCACAGACTGAAGCTGTTTATTTAATTTTTATTTAATTAAATTTAAACTGAGCATTATTGACTGTGGTCACTTTCCATTTTATCTGTGGTGACTTGTCCTTTTATTATTTTATCGTAATTAATTATTACAATTCATTTTAATTTAAATCGATAATTAAATTGTTTAACTTAATAATAATTTTAATTTTTCTTCATTTTTAAATAAAATTAAGAAAACAAATTTAATTAATAATTGTTTTGACAATTTAATTTTGCTAAAGACTGCTCTATCAAGTGTAAACTTCTTAAAAATGGAATTCCTAATTAAAATAAATCAATCTGTTAGAAAACTTAAAAATTATTATCCCAAACAATTACGTACATTGTGGAAATCTATGTTATCAGATTTTATTCGATATTTAATTTTTTTTTTTAAAGTGCCTTTTACCAATTCGAAGCATTCGATCAATTAAAATGGTTATCAAAAAGGCGGTAATAATAACCCCAGATGGAGGTTGGGGTTATATGATAGTGCTTGGTTTTACATTAGTGTTGGTAAGTGATACCCAATTTTTTTGGATCATTATTTTTTCTTATACAAAAACATTTTTTTAGGGTACCACAATAATACCAATGAGCTCATGTTTTTCTATAGTTTTCGGTAATTTTCTGAGTGAAATTGGAGATGGTCCAAGCTCAGTTGCAACTATTACTAGCATTTTTTGTTTATGTATGACATTTACAGGTAAAATTTTTTGTATAAAATTTTGTTTAGGTGAATTAATTTAATGATAAAAGCTAAAATATCTGGTACAATCTGCTAGGCGAATTGATTAAATTATGGTAGCTCAAATATTTTATACAATCTGCTAGGAGAATTTATTAAATTATGGTATATAAAATATTTTATGCCATCTGCTAGGCGAATTCATTAAATTATGGTAGCTAAAATAATTTGAACAATCTGCTAGGCGATTTCATTAAATTATGGTAGCTAAAATATTTTATACAATCTGCTAAGCGAAGTAATTAAATGATGGTAGCTAAAATATTTTGTACAATCTACTAGGCGATTTCATTTAATTATGGTAGCTAAAATATTTAGAACAATCTGCTAGGCGATTTCATTAAATTATGGTAGCTAAAATATTTTAGACAATCTGCTAAGCCAAGTAATTAAATGATGGTAGCTAAAATATTTTGTACAATCTACTAGGCGATTTCATTTAATTATGGTAGCTAAAATATTTTGAACAATCTGCTAGGCGATTTCATTAAATTATGGTAGCTAAAACATTTTATACAATCTGCTAAGCGAATTAAATAAATGATGGTAGCTAAAATATTTTGTACATTCTGCTAGGCAATTTCATTAAATGATGTTAGATAAAATCTTTTGTACAATCTGCTAGGCGAATTCATTAAATCATATTAGCTAAAATATTTTGTACAATCTGCTAGGTGAATTCATTAAATTATGGTAGCTTAAATATTTTGTACAATCTGCTAGGCGTATTTATTAAATAATAGTAGCTAAAATATTTTTTGCAATCTACTAGGTGAATTAATTTTATAATAGAAGCTGAAATGTTTTTTACAATCTGCTAGAAGAAGTCGTTAATTAAATCTGCTCTGAATGTATTGCCTTTTAAATGTATTGCAGGGCTTTTGGCAAATCCATTAATTCAAAAATTTCCACTTAGAACAATAAGTTTTTTTGGTGCAACGTTGTTTATGGTTGGAGCCACATTGAATATTTTTGTTACTCAAAAATGGCATTTACTTCTTTCATATGGAATTTTTTCTGGTAAGTAATTTTCAAAAATCAAAAATGAGAGAATTTTCAGATGATAGAATTTTTAGTACTAGAAACAATCCTGTGAAAAAAAATATAATATCAACTTTCGGAAAGCAACAACACCTTCTATGAGATTTTTATTGGCCTAAAGCCTGACTACTAAAATTTAATAGTTTTAACTGTTCTTCTTCCTCGCAAAATTTATCTTGCCCAATTACCCCCCGTCTACCCTACTAACGGTCATTTTGTTAAGAAGCAGATCTTACACGGCCACTTATCCCCAGTCAACCCTACTAATAATGATTTTGTTTAGGAACTGGATTTGGAATTATCTTACCATGTATTCTAACAAGTGTCAACAGTTATTTCGATAAAAAGCGAGCGACTATGAATAGTTTAGCACAATTAGGAACATGTCCATTATTTATTGCATTACCAATGTGCTTTCAATATTGTATGGAATATTATGGATTTCGTGGTACAGTGGCCTTATTAGCTGCGTATTCTGCACACATTTATATATCTGTTGCTGCTATGGCGCCTGTTGAAAACCATGCACGGAAAGAATACGAATTAATAGCAGGTATTTCATTTTTTGGATTTAGAAATTTATCGGGTAAATTATTTTAATGGATACATTTAAAAATTTCTTCAAGGAAGTGTTTTAAGACTAAAAATTAAGGACCTCTAATCAAAATATTGAATTTTATATTATGAATATTATATTATCACCTAAAAATTTAAGGGGGAGGGAGTCCGAGTGTGACTATTTAAAAATTAACGCATATTCTCATAAGAAGAAAGTCTTTAAGCCGCAACACATGAACGTCATTTTCTTGATTAATAGTACTTGGCCAGAATAAGCGTAATCTTCCTGTTTTTGGGGGTTTTATTCTCTGACTTGGTTATGCCGGTTTGGCACCTAAGTACACATCCATCCAATTTTTTTGCTTGGGTAAATTTTTCAAAAATCACGAACTGAGACTCAAGAATTAGTTTAAAAACGGAACTAATTTTAAAATTTTTTTCCAAGTGAATATAAATGGGAAAAATTTGGAAATCGAAAAAGTTGATACACAAACAAAGTTAATAGATGACAGTTCAAAATTAACTGAAGATACTGAGAAATGCTCAATTAACCCAAATTTAAAGGAAGTTTCTAATGAGAAATTTGGACTGTGGTAAGTAAATTAAAATTTAATTTAGCGATTTTTTCAATTATTGAAAAATGATTATTCGAAAATATAATAAATTATGAATAAAAGTTATTGATAAATTAAAAGTTTTTGATTCAAGGCAAAGAGTAATCCATATGTTCGATTTAACGTTACTCCACGATTGGAAATTCATCAATTTGATTATTGGCATAGCCATATTCTTTTATTTGGATGTATACTATTTAACAATGTCACCAATGTTTTTACTTCGTCGAGGATTCGATCCAAATCAAGTGGCCTCGTGTGTGACCACAGCTGGAATTGGAGATTTTTGTGGACGATTTGCATTAACCGTAATTAGTAAATATATACCGTTTAAAATTTGGTTTGTCGAACTTTTTGCAAGTTTTTTGATGTTTTCATTACGTACTGGTAAGTAGAATTTCTGTTTCTTGGGAATACCTGCTTCTCGGTAATAATGTCTTTTCGAGTAGAAAGAATGATTCAAATAAATTTTATTCTCAAAATGAATTGCTTCGAGAACTTCGAGAATAAAAAGGTGATAAATTAAGTTGAACCAATCATTTTCTGATATTTTTGCGATTAAAATTTTATTTAAAAAAATAATAGAACATTTAGACTAGTTGTCTTAGGTTTCACAGCGAAATCTAATGGAATAAGCTGAATTTTTGCACAAACCTTTATTTTGATATTATAAAACTTGTCCTTAACATTCACAATTGGTCACGTTTTAGGAATCTTAAATATTCTGGGTCAAAAGTTTCAAAAATTAATTGTTTGAGATTAATTCGTTTTCTCTACCTCCAATCGTATTCGTATTTACTATCAGAAAATAAAATTATCTACAAGTTTTATCTGAAACCTTTTTCTTACGTTGATCCGTTTTCGAGATAGAATCGAGTTAATGAATGCAGGCAGCGAAAAAATAGATTATGAAAATTCGTCTGAAATTGATGGAATCAAACGGAAAATGTAGATGCCGATGATAAAAACAATATTAAAAGAAATTCAATTATCCTTAATTAGAATTAGATTGAAATATAAAATAAGGCTTACAATAAGCTTAAAATATATTTAGATTAATTCACTGTATTATTTTATTATTTGTATGCAAAAGGTAAATAAGATTAAATGACTGCTTGACTTATGAGGAATATTTATGAATTTAAGGTATTCAATACTTAGATAAGGTAATATTAAAAGAATAATTAAGTAAAAAAAAAAACCATATAATAAATTGGTATTTACGATTGAACTTCCATTAAACGCTCCATTTTCTGCGCATCTCTCGAAAATCGGTTCAACGTATAAAACAACGATTTTTAATCAAAACTTATAGAGAGTTTTATCCACTAAAAATTCGATTGGAGGCAGAGAAAACGAAATATTCTCAAAAAATTGATGTTTGGGACTTTTGACTTTGAATATCTAAAGTTCCTTACACACGTGACCGACCAATGGTGAATTTTAGGGCAAGCATTACGATATGAAAATTAAGGTTTGTACAGGAATTCAGCTGATTCCGTTGGATTCCGAGATTACTCCATTTATTTGACGAAGATCATTGGACTAATTAGATTTTTTCATGCTACAAATACCCCAATCCTCTTATTTCATTAAAATATAATTATGGGATTTCATTAAAATTTCATGGTAAAAATATGAAAATGAGTAAAGTAATCAATTAATAACTTTGAAAGTAATAATTCTTTCGTTTACAGGACTCCCACAAATTAACTATTTCTTCTTTGTTTTAGTATTTTTGATCGATATGTCGTATTCATTAATGTTGGCAGTATTTTTCGCTACGGGATTTAGTAGAAGTTTTGTTCATACACCCATCCCGATTTTGTTCACAGAACGTTACAGTATTGAACGATTTCCCGCTGCTTGGGGATTATATTCCGTTGCATCTGGATTTACAAATATAGTATTAGGTTTTTGTATTGGTAAGTCATTTAGATGTAGACTCTAAACTTGTTTTTATTTTAGAGATTCAAGTTTTCAAGTTACGATTCCAAAATTTATTTCAATATTAATAATTTCAAATTTTTTGTTATAGGTTTTGTAGCCGATTATTTTAAAAATGACACATACACAATGCATACGTTTACAATCATTTCCGGTATTTTAATTACTACATGGCTTTTTCAAGCATTTGTGGAAAATCGTCCAAAAAAATAAGTGGAGAAAATTTCTTTGCAAACATTTTTTTATTCAAAGATATTCCAAGTTCAAGCTTTATACTTTTCTGTGATTATGTGTAAAAAAAAAATTTTAGATTTAAATTTCAAAATCACGAAAATTTTAAACTACATTTTAATTAATAATTTTTTTTTTTTTTTATATAAATACAAAATTCGATAAAATATACAAATAAAACCGTTTTTGATAAGAAATTATAAATTTGTTGCTTTAATTATGAGTTAAATAAATTTTATTAATTTGTCCTGTGTTTCATTTTATAAATTTAAACGAGATTCTAAGACCAAAATGACAACCTCAATACGGTAAGATGCCTATCGATACGCTTATTGGGGCTGAGATTTCGAGTTTCAAAATACTTTGGCTTTTCCTCCACTACTACCGGAGGCAATGCCGTGGTCGGTGGGGAACAAGGTGATGCAATTGCCAGTCCGTGGTGCACAATGTACCCTACCAAATTCCGATAAATAGCACACGTTTAATAATAACAAAAAAAAGCACTCCTGAAGCATTAAATCTACTACGGATAACATTTTATCATTGCAGAAAAGGTCGTTCATAAAATATGTTCGAATATAAAAGAGCGTAGGGATCTCACTTGAACACGAGAGGGGGGGGTGTAGTGCACATTCTGAACCGAATCACAATCACAGTGATATTCGGAAAGTATTTTATCATTAGTATTGGATGTCCGGCCAATGGTTTTCTATGGTTTTCCATTTGGTTTGCATAAAGTAAATACTTGGATAGTTCCTTATAAAGTCAACCATAGCTGCATACCTTCCCCTTCCCTTCATATTCCCCATCCTATTTTGGACTTATTGTGTACAATTATTTATTGTTTAAGCAAAAGAATGAATAAAGAATTGAATTAAATTCCAATAAAAATCCGATTTTTTTTTACTCGAATTAAATTGGAATGAAATGGAAATTTTCAATTGGTTTTAAATGGAAAAAATATCCATTTAAAAACAATACATTCTAATTAAAACTAATTAAAATTTGTGAAAAGGCATTAAATGGAAAAAAGTAAGCAATTAGAATCAATTCAATCCGATTAGATTTTTGAATTGGAATTTAATTGGGAATCAAATTTCCGATTGAATCAAATTCATTTCCGATTAAATATGCTTCAATTTCTATTGGATTTAATTGGAAAGTTTCATTAGGTTGAAGACAAGTTTTTATTTACAATGTTATGATCCAAAATTTTTCTTACAGCTCTTATCCTTTTTCATTCAACCCAACTGCCACCCTGTTCAAATATATAAAAGCCGAATACGTTCAAGGATAGTTCCTGGTAGAACAGAATTTCCGTTAGAACAGAATGTCGACCTTACATAAAGAACTTTACACACCGTACTCGAGCAGTCAATAATAAATTGTGTACTTTTAAAAAAAAAAAAGCAAGAAACGTGTAACTAATATTCTTATCCAATTATAAACGAAATATTATATTATTATCAAAATGATTATTATTATTATTACTATGACAATTATATAATCATTGAGCAGTGAGAGAGGGGAGGGGTGGGGGCAAAGAGGAGTTTGGTAGGGAATCTTTTTAAAAATAATAATTTTTTATTTCTTTGTAAAGTAAAAGATAAGATTTATAACATCAGTGTTGATAATAATAATTAAATGTTATACAATAAATCTTATTAGCATTGAAATGAATTAAATCATCCAACTAAATGCAAATATTAACACATTTTGATAAAATTCTATTCAGTTTAAAAAATTATAACGAACAGTTATTCCATTTTATAATAAATTTACAACCGGTGAATGTACGGTTGGAGGGGAGACAGAATCGATCTCACTATTTCTAATTCGTCTAAATGGTAACGGATGTTGTTATTCGTTTGCCTGTATCTATATATGTTTGTTCCGCTGTTACTTTCGAACGCCTTGTTCGAATTTGACGAAATTTGGTAGGCATATTGATCACTTTCAGAAGAATTCATTGTATAGGAAAATTTTCGTTTTTCACTTGGGTGCGTGTAGTTATACTTCTTTGGCATCATTAAAAAACAATTTTTAATTGCAAACAAATAATTAACTGCAATAAAATAATAAAAGAACTGGCGAAGGATCAGTCAACACAGTCAATAAAACTCAATTTAAATTTGTAAAATTCAAAAAATAAATATATATTTTCTTACATAACATAAATCATCACAACTTCAACCTGTGAATTTTATGTGACGGTAATGTGCGCCGCATCTTAAAATTTCACTCTCAACATTTTTTCCATAACGTGCCAAAAGAAGTATAACTTCGAAATTGAAATTTAATGTACATTTGTATTCGTTTTGAATTATTACCTGAAATATATCAGGTTCCAAATCGGATGGCTTCTTCTTGAGTATACAAAAATTGAGGTTAAATGTTAATTTTTATCCATTTAAGAATAAAATTCGTACTCAACAAATTCACTCATATTCAATTACATATAGCGCCTTCACTGATATAAGTTTTATATATGATGAGTACATTGCCACAATTATTTCTTACAAATGGAATTCCATAATCTAAAATAAATAAATCAGTTAAAATAAAAACTTTTAAAACAAAAAAAAAAAAGAGGGAATTAGTTTTGAAACAATAATGAGCATTGTCTAAAAATTAAGCCGCACATAAGTTACATCAAAATTTAATTAAATACACAATGTTTTCCATTTTCATTTGAGATCAATTTACAAAAATGGTACAGCAAAAATCGGTACTAATTCCACCGGATGGGGGCTGGGGGAATTTGGTTGTACTGGGCTTAACATTGGCTATAGTAAGTTTTAAATGTAATTTGTAATTTTTTTGTTTTCCTAATAACTTTTTTTGGTGAAAGGGTACAGGTTTAGCTCCGCTACAAGTCTTATTTTCCATAATTTTCGGTAATTTCCTGAGTGAAGTCGGAGATGGACCAAGTTCGGTTGCAACAATTACAAGTATTTTTGCAATGTGTTTTACATTTACGGGTAAGCAATTATCAGATCTGACAACGACCAAGGTCTAGATTTTCTAGATCATAGTACCTAGCAGAAAAAATGTGTAGAATATATTTTGTTGAAAAATTAATAGATTTTCTAAATATTTTTTAGGCGTGTTGGCAAATCCATTAATACAAAGATTTCCATTGAGAACAATCAGTTTTTTTGGTTCAATCATATTTATGAGTGGAGCAGTTTTGAATATTTTTGTGACAAAAACATGGCATTTAATTGTTACGTTTGGTATTTTATCTGGTTAGTATCTAGAAAATTTGGTTTGATAAAATTCATAAACACTCGTTAAATTTTTATTAAGAAAATGTTTTTATCTGGAAAAGTTCAAAAGTGTTTAGTTTTTTACAATATATACATACTTAAAACAAGCCGCGCCCTTGTGAACAATTTTGATAATTTCGAAAAAACTATCTTAGAAAAATGCTTCTTTTTAGCAACTATAAGCGGTTTTAGCTAGAAACACAGTTATCCCAAAACCCAAAATGTATAAGGAAGAAAAAACGACATGTTCTGGCTTTTTTCGATTTTGAATCAATGTTTATAGCACAAAAAAGTTTATAGTAAAAAGTCATAGGACCTTAGGATCTTTTTTAGAATAAATTTCGATTTCTTTGCCCCGATTCCCTAGAAATCATAATATTTTGTATTATATAAATACGTATTTTGACTACAAAGTAGCCACGATCAGTATGAATTAGCTAGTTGTAATGATTCTCTGAGGAGATGATACTCGTTGCTAATTTGGTGACGGTTTGCACAAACGTATTTTGGTATAAGTGCAATTTATACTTTCCAAGTATCTATCAAAATTGCTACGTCAACCAATCAGCTTCAATCACGTGGTTTGTATTCGACCAATGATATTGAAGTATTGGACCACGTGGTTTTGGCAGTTAAAAAATAAAATATAAACTTGCAAAACTAAAAATGAATTATGAAATTAAATAATTTTAATTTCAAATTTTGGTTCAATCATAATAATTCAACCTTAATTATGAAATCTTTATTCAATCGGAGAATAGGGCCTTTATCTCAGATCATAGTATCCTTACCATGTTTTCGAATGTAGATGCTTTCATATGTATCTAGTTCGGTCGGATTGGATACTGGATTTTAAAATTTTAGATTAGATTTTTCGATTTTATCATTATTCTCAATAACATCAACGGCTACACATGATTAATAAATTCTTCCAAATTTTATCTGTGTCATGTGCTCTTTGAATCTTGTACCAATTTGTCTTCTACGTTCTCCTATGCATTTTTTCGAGCAATTTTGACATCTCGAATGCTATAAATTCATGACTACTGTTCGTTGTCAGAAAGAAAATTTAAGGATAATCGCGTAAGAAAGTTGTAGGTGAATAGATTTTGGTACGCATGCGCCGATTTCGACTAGGCTATAAAATTGTCTTAAAAATAACAAATAATAATTTTTTTTAGGCATGGGAATTGGAATAGTTTTACCGTGTGTCCTAACAAGTTTCAACAGTTACTTTAATAAACGGCGAGCGTTTATGAATAGTTTAGCACATTTAGGATTATGTCCACTTTATATTGCACTACCGGTTTGCTTTCAATATTTTCTGGAACATTATGGATTTCGTGGTACAGTCGCAATATTATGTGCATTCCAAGCAAATTTATTTTTATCGGTGGTTGTATTGTCGCCAGTGGAAAAGCATGCTAAAAGAGAATACGAATTGGTTACAGGTTAAATACACTCATAGAGTGAATTTTGAGTCAAGTTTTTCCTAAAAGGCATTAAATTTTTTCAGTAGCATAAATACGGAAACTTAGTTCTGGGCAGAAATCAATTCTGCACGTTATAACGTAAAAGGGTTTGTATGGGATTGGGTCAAATGGTAAAAGTAAAAAAAAAAAAAACCTTTCAAATAAACATTAGAAAGTTTCTAATTTTTTGTTAATGTGGACAATGGAGATGTTGGCTCAATTTTTGTAACTTCCCGCTAAGAAAATCGAAGATTTTCAAAATTCTGGAAGTTTTATTGGTTTTACTTGAATTAGTTGAAAATATTCGTTAGCGGCGCCAGTCATGGAGACCAGTCCCAGTTCCTTATGAAATAGGATGTCATAATTTACAAAAATAACCACTAAATCGGATTCATGAGTGATACAAACTTTAGTAATTCAATCAAATTTAAACATTTTGAAATAATTATATTTTAATTTGCCATGAAAAAATCTCCTTTGTCTATTTTGGCTATTATTAAAAATAATGGAGCCAGGCGACCTAAAAGACTGATT
>CM035592.1:4516100-4794896 GCA_020423425.1 Chrysopa pallens
GAAATTTATAATTTTTTGAAAATTAAAATGTGATAAATTAAAATTAATTTAAAAACTGTTCAATTCACTTTCATCCACGCTTTCTGGTTATTCCCATCAACGATAGACAACTTTGCTCCCTGATGTAATTTCAACAAATGTTTATTCAAAATTTAGTTTGTTTTTTTGGAAATTTCATATTTTAGTTATATGTACAATTTATCAAATTCCAAATTTTGGATTTGACACAGTGTACGAACCGATGACCAGAGGTGGGAAGTCATTATCAAAGAAGGCTATAAAAATCAGAAAAAGTGGAAAATGAAATACTGGCAATCGTCTTATTAATTCATTAAAATAATTATTGGGAAATGATAATTTAATTAACGTTGTATCTCGGAGAAAATCGGTTGAATTTTCAAAAATACAAGGTGTCTTAAAGTCTTGGGTTCTGTTTTTATTGAAAATTTATTTGAAGCTATAAAATTAAGTTAAGGTATTTCTAGCAACATGAGACTAATAGTGTTTTATGTCTAAATTAGATGAAATCTTTGGTCGAACCCAAAATTGAATTGTGCTGGCGGCCAAATGTCGGCAGATGTTGGATATTGCTGATTGCAACACAACTCGTAGCAGATATCCTTTAAATAACTCTCTCTAAGTTGGCGCACATTTGTACTCGTTTATACAGTTTTGAATGAACGCTCGTATAAGCAGCTGGTTCCAAATTGATGAATCTCTCTTGCGTGTGGGCTTGAAGTTGTGTAAGGTTTGAGGTTTGTTATTTGCAAGGAAATAGCCCTAAAGGAAAACTTCTGGCGCCGTAAAATATGTCTTTTTCAGTGTTGGCGATTTAATTTACCCAGATCACCAAATCTGACGCGACTGTTTATTTTCCGAAATAAACTGCAAACCTGGAAAATCTTAAAGATCAACAAAGCCAGATATTTTTCGAGCAACAATTCAAGGAGCAGATATTTATTTTTTTATACGCTCCAATAAACTTTTGGTAAAAACACGTCCTTGTTTAAATGTTGAGGAATATCGTTTGATTGCCTCTCAAAGTTTTTTTTGTATTTAACTACGTAAATCCACGTCGTCTCTCATATATCAATAATCCCATAATAGTCACAGGTTCATACACCAGGTCTGGATTAACTTATTAATTTCTGAAAATTAAATCTTATCAGAATGGGCGAATTCTCGTATTTAGTTAAATTGTTTGAAATTTTTCACATGCTATTATAAATTTTGTGTACAAAATTACATAATTTTACGAAAAAATCGAATTATCTAAGAAAATGCGTAAAAATAAATTGATATTGTGTGAAAATTCCATGCGCAATTTGTATTATTAGTAGTAAAAATTAGATTGAATATAAGCACAATTTCAAGAAGAAGAGAAAATTGATATTTTTTTAAAGAAAATTTTTTGAAAAACTCATTTAAATAGAGTGTACTTGCAGTGATCAATAAAACAAAATAAAAATGTCTACAATACTTTCTAATTAAAAATTTTGTTTTTAAATAAGCTTTCTACGTTTAAAAAAAAATAAATAAATAAAAATAAAAACAGAAAAATTACTCTAAGTAATAATTAAATAATTTAAAAAGTATTTATTTTTTTATTTTTAAATCGATACAAAATTTTTAAAACAATCATGATTCCATCTAGCGGTAAAATTTATTAAATTATTAATAATAACAAAATAAAATTTTCTAAATATTTTAAAAATTTTGTTGTCAATTTATTTTAAATTTTTATATTGTAATTTTACAAAAACAAAAAAATAATAATTGGTAGGATTTAATGAAAAAAAAACTTTTGAAAAGTGCTCATGTGATTTTTGAAAAAAGAAGTAATATAAATATTTTGGAATAAAATTTTGTTGATTGTTGAATATTCAATAAAAACAAAAGAATGCCAATTCGTGTTTTCAAACATTTCCAATGACACCTTACTATAAGGAAAAAAGTATTCACAAAGCTGGTCATTCATAAAAAAATTAAAATTAAAATAATAACTTTGTTTGTTTGTTTTGGAAAAACTATTGAAAAAATCAGTTTTCGTGAAAAATTCTTGGATTTTGAAATTTATTGGAGTATGTATGATTTTGGAATATAGAATCATAAATTATGACTCTTAAAGGGGGTGGGTTGGGGGTGTACTTGACTATACGATTATTCTCATACATTTATGTAGAAATGTTCCAGCGTAACATATTTTTCCACTTCGAGAATTCTGAAAAGTGAGGCGTTTCACTTATTGGAGAATGACAAATTTTCGATTGCCCCCTCAACCTTCAAATTGACAATCATTTAATTTTCTATTATTGTGATGGGAAGATTTTCAGAACCATTTTGTCCGACATGTAGCAAAACGAAGTGTCCCTTGTCCGATAATCTGAATAATATTCAATTTTCAGGTTTTTGAGCAATGGATAGCGAGTTTAATCGCATTAACTGCGACAAATATCACATGTAAAATAATTAATTGAGAGAACTAATTAGTTTGATCCGTTTTCAAAACCATGTCTTCTGCTGTTTTTCCGTTGGCAAGAAGAGCTGCAGAAGGCCCAATAAATCGATAGAATTTGAGGTAATACGACACGATGAGAATATGGTTTAGGCTACAATTAAATCGCTTGAGATGAGCATTACGAGAATAGCGGCAAAAATATAAGCAAAGAAATGGCTTATGTTGCAAAAATAAAAAGAGTTATTTTGAAATATTTATAATTCAAAATTATTCAAAAGACGAGCACTCCCATATCTAAATGAAATTCGAAAAAGTGGGAAAAAATAGTGATACAACTTGGGCGGCAGAAATTTGATAAAAAAAACTTTTTAACAATTCAACTAATACATTTATCCTTTAATGGAGAATTTCATAAACGAATTGTTTAAATTTTTGTATGCTGTTGTCAGATACCAAAAACTTTGATATTTTCAACCACTTTTTTTTATTTAAGTTGTAAAAATTAACTTTTTCACCTCAGTAAATTTTAATGAAACTGGTGAAAAGCTAGGACTAGAAAGCAACCCAGGGTAAAATAGTCAAGTACCCTTTCCCACTGGCTTATGTACTAAAAAACATCAAAATGACTTATTTTTAAAAAATTTAAACGTCAAGATCGATTTGTGTCGCGCAATAAAACTGATTTTTTTATTTGTCTTTATTTTTAGTTGAAAATCTGTATCGAATAAATAAACAAAACCAAAAAAAGATGTTTTTTCGCAAGCCAAACTTTGAATGAAACAGCTCATGATCTCAAACAAATCACGATTCAAATATCAATATCAATATATATATATAAAGAATTTTTATATATAAAAAATGCAAGCAATATATTATTGATAAAACTGTATAAGGTTATGTTTACTCGTTAGTGGTAATTGCGTCCTTGAAGTTAGAACTCCATTTCCAGCCGTACTAAATTGGAAATAATAAAAAATCGTTTTATAACAGAGACTGTTTCATCATTATCAAAGTCAATTAGGATAATCAGAAAATTTTGATAAAAATGGACCTGTTTTTATTATTAATAAATCTACTTGTATTCTACAAAAGATTTTTTTTTTTTTTATTATAACCTTTAAATATTTCTCAAATTTGACAGTTAAATTTACTAACATTTTGAAATTAATAGTTTCCATTTTATTTTATATGTCAAATGTATTTCTAACCTCATATTTGAGAAATATTTAATACTTATTTAAGAATTTCGTTGTAATAAAATGAAAGAAAAGACATTGAAAAAAAAAATTAAAAGACGGTACACAGAAAACGAGGCAGTCCACCACTGAAACACTCTAGCAGAGGACAATTAACTGAAATTAGGTGTAAGGGATTTGATTTGATTTTGTTACGAAACATCTAACATTTAGGATTTTAATTTTAACATTAGAAACATTTGCTTGGTTTTTTTCTCCACGTTAATGGCAGAATCTTAAAAGTATAACTCACTAGTATAAAATTTGTAAACATTACGATTTATAAAATTCATAGTTTCATTCAAATTGTGCATTATAAATGTCCTCAAATACTTATTAAAATTGTATTTCTTAACTCTTTGATTAATTCAAAAGAAGATAATTTTAAGTCAACCTTCCTCGACGAGCTTTAAAAAATCACTAGATGGCATCACCTTATGGTTAATTTAATTGAATTGAATTGCTTAATTCGTTTATTTAAACTTGCTGGTAATTGGTAATTTAAAATACTTGTACAGCCCCACCGCCCCCTAACCTACAAGGTGGTAACATCTAGTGAATTTATTTAAAAGTTTTCCAAGGAAAATGGCTAATTGATTAAGTTATGTATAAAATGAAAATGGAGTCTTATTACAGACATTTTATTTTCAATGAAGCATCTGAAATTTTCGATTCTGGCATTAATAAAGAAACAAAAACAAAGCAACTGGAAAATAAATAAAATTATAAAAATTAAAAAGGGGTTCGAACAAGAACTTTGAAGTATTTTTTAACTTTTTGTAAAAAAAAATAAACGAAAAGAGTGCGAAATTTAAACAGTGCCTAAAATTTTTAGAAAACTGAAAAGAAAAAATTAATTTTTTGGTTGTTGTTGTTTGACAAGATGCGATTTCTATAATTTAGGGAGACTATTTGGCAGACTAACACAGAAAAAAATAAATAAATTTCTCTTTGTTTCTCAAATGAAAAATTAAAAAAAAAACTTATAGCTAAGGTAAACATTGGAAATGCATTCAATTCCTAAGAAAAAATTCAATTATATTTGCCATTGAATTAGGGAATTGTAAAGGCACACGAATAAAATCGTTAGCGAAATTAGCTTTCCCCTCTATTCAAAATCTGAGCAGTGAGCAACGTTCTACTTCTTGAAATTTTTACGTTACTGGATAGCGGACCTCCAAAGTTTCTGCATACATCATTAAATTATTTTTAGAATAACAAAAACCAGATATCTTTCAATTTTAAAGAAAATTTTCTCACGGCAGAGAAAGCGCCCAATTATCACAACTTTTGTAGAGGATGCATCTACACTAAAAATAGCCATCCATTCAAATAAAAAAATTTGCTGAATTGAAAAATTCTTATCAATTTTTTAGAACTATCCACACAAAAAAAAGGTTAACCGATGATTCCAAACTATAGGATCTTATAAAAAAAGGAATACTTTGAAAACTGACAAGCCTCATAGTATTACATGACTACTTTTCGTGGTCTTAAGCGTTTCTAAATGTTAAAAAATATTTAAATTAGCGAATTGGACAAAAGAAATTCAAACCAATTTACTGAATTTTTGCACGAGAGAGATTCGAAAAGGTATTTAATTGAAGGAATCACATTATTCTTACTGATGGATGTGTGGCTTTGCCTAACTTCTAAAAAACGTTTTTTTTTACTTCTGAAATATTGAAAAAATACCAATTCAATAAGATCCAAAGAATCCACAATTTTCAGCTTTTTAATCTTCAAGAATTGACATTCCCAAAAATGACAAAAAAAATTAATGAATTTAAAAAACAAAATTAGAATCTTTTTCCAAAAATTCAAAGAGCTAGAGATCCCTGCGAGAAATGAATCATATCAGTTTAGATTTTTCCGGGAAAATAGTTTTTAAGTAGTATATGGCACAGTTTTTCAATGGCAGTATAAAAAATTGAATTTAAAAAACAAGAATTATTTTCTTTTTTCAAATGAAATTAATATTTATAAAAACTTTTCACTCTAATCATAATTTAATTTAAATACTTTTTTAATTGCCTCACAAAACTTTGTTAATAAAACTTTTTCTCATTAAAGGTATTATTTATTATAAATAATTAATTCGTCTAATTTAATTACAAAACAAACACAAAAATTTCTGTTATCATGCTTAAAGCAATTTTAATTAAATATAATAAAAAATAAAAACTTTTTTTAAAAACTCCTTGGCAGTACGATAAGGGAAAATTAAGATAGACTTGAGATTCAGGTCGAATAAATATCCCCTTTATTTAGCCGATAAATCCTTCCCGAGCAATTTATTAATTTATAAATATATGAGTTTTAGCGGATAGTTGCATCCACCCAACTAGAATTTCGAAGTCGCTAGCCTCATAAAGCGTGTGGCTATCGAGAAGCATGTTGATAAAGGTATTCCATCGCAACTTTGACATCAGAGTACCCCAAAAATTATTTGCAATAATTTTGGCCCCAATGGCCCCTGACACGATTCTCGAATTCTATCATGTAAATGGCAAATATTGACGATGTGCCCTTTTTGGGACCTTAAGAAAATTTATACATACTCATTGAAAACTAAATGGCAGTGAATTTTCGTAAAAATTTTCAATCTTATGTGTAAATGAGAATGACTTTTGTGAGAGCCATAGAAGAATTCTTGCTCAAATTCAAGGCGTAATTATTCTTAGAACTGGCAGACAAAATTTGGTGTTTTGTATAAACAAGAAATTTAGAATTGTCAACAAAAATTTGTTCTATATAATAAAAGATCTTTTTGTTTTAGACAGCTGTTCAAACGTACCGCCCTCTCCATCAAATTTTTATAACGTTTATGTATCCAATTGCAAAATATTGAAGACTTTAGGGATTATTAGATTGTGTGTTGCTTCTATACTTACCCATTCATGGATATTAATGAAAAAATTAGACTTTTCGTCGAAATTTTTAAGAATAATTCTCACATCGCTGATTCTTAGCTATGTTAGAAATTAATAGACTTTTTATTTTGCCCAGAATAGCTTTTTGGAGAGAAACACAATCCATCAAAATTCCTTTGAAATTGAAACCATCTATCAAGAAAAAACTTTTGAAATCATCTACCAAGGAAATCAATGAATACTGAAATCTCGACCAATATTTCTAGCCAATATTGGAAAACGTTTTTAAGAAAATATTGTAAAATTCTACACAAGTTTTTGGCCAACAGTGATATATAAACCGAGATCCGTTTGGAATAGTTTGGGAAAGTTTGGGAATTGCATCTTCTGTGCAATTTTACGAAAGACATCGCCTTTTTATTTCTTATTTCTTATATATAGGGCAACTTTTTTTTCTTTATAAAAATAATATTCAAATAGCTCAAAAATCGTAGGATTAAAAAAATAAGGTTTCGAAAAATAGGAAAAAATTATATCAAAAATAAAATTTGAAAATTTTATTCGTCTACATTATAATTATTTTTTTTAATATAATGTCTATTATTTACAACGTTTGTTTTTTCTGCCACAATTTCCCCACCAATTATCAACTTTACATATCAAAAACGTCAAGTCAAATTTTATTTATCGAAATTGTATTAAAAAACATTACTAGCGAAGTCTAATGACTGACTTCCATTCGCATTCTCTTCGAGATTAATGATTTGAAACTTTTTTTGAATCTGGTTGCTTAAATTGAAAGTGCTTGATAAGAAGAATCTATCCGATGCAGACATTTTTACATATAGTCAAAAATTATACAAAAATTTCTTCACCAATAATAAGATTTTTTATGCTTGGTAAAAAACCGTTGGAAGTCGTTATTTCTTAGCGTAAATGTGAATGGGAATTTTCGAATAAGGCTAGTTGGCTAAGACCAGTCTAGTTTTTTAATTTTAACGGAAAAGGTATTTCACATGAAGAAATTTAACTTGACGCCAATGATGTCTCTCCTACATAAATATTAAATACAAAAATTAATACGTCCAAAACAAAACAAAATTAACAAAATTTTTTGGAAAAAACTAAAAAAAAAAACAAACAAAAGTCTATTTTTGCGTGCAAGGGTCAAAAAAAAAAAAAATTAATAATAATTGTCAAGGCCATACGATTATTATAATAGCAAAACTTGCACTATTTTATGGATGTGTTTAACCACTTACTTTTCCATGTTGAGCTGATGTGGGTGTGACAGGTGGTGTTTCATCTGTCGATGGTGACAGTCGTCCATCACCTGTTGGATTACCCGGACACGGAAGTCGTTGTTCTTGTACACTGGCTAGACTAAAATTGAAGAAAACAAAATGCAATTATTTTAAATCATTATTTAATAAACTCCAATAAATTTAATCTTTGTTTAAAAACATCCACAAGTATACACAGTGATGTCGTTCTTATCCACGCATTGATAATCTAAATTATTTACCGCTCGTCAAATAAAATAGAAAACCTTCCACTTAAAGGATTCGAATACATAACCTCAAGTTGGAAGTTTAGACATGTTCTTGCTCACCTACTTAACTGATATTCATCTTTAGACAGGTTAAATGAAAGAAACTAATTTTATTATCGGGAAATTTACAAATTAAAAAAAATTACTAACCGTTTTAACGTGACTAAAGTTCCAGTAAGTTTTTTACATCGACGCAATGCACTCTCTAAGCGTTCGGGTTCTTCCTTTAAAAATTTTTCTTCTCGTACAACTTTCTCCATTTCAGATGTCAACATGCCTTTAAGCCCTTCTTGTAAACTTGGAAACCTATTTAGAAAATTTCTTCAATTATTCATTCATAATTCAATTATTATTCAGATTATAGAAAATTTTCGAAATTTATATTCAAAATATAGAAAACAAGTGAAGATAGCAACTAACAGAGTGTTTAGAAACACGACATATGATTCAATATCATTGGACTATTTTTAATTAGTATTCATAAAATACTATAAATATCCAGTCCATACAGTTACTTCTATAATAATATGTATTGTTATTACCAATATGTGATAATAAGCTAAATTTAAGAAATAATCATCAAACAAAAGCTGAGAAGAAATAATCATTTTTTGTATTTAAATTTTTCTTCTATCGTTTATAGTTTTAAAAGTTTAAAAAAGGATCCATTGGACCCCAGTGATCGATTTTCCTTATTCATAAACTCAAACTCACTAATTTCAGCTCGTTATCTGTTTTTGAATTGTCGTGATAACGGGCGGACGGACGGATAGTCGAAAATGGATTAATTTGGTGTTTTTATCAATATTTCCCAGCGTTACAAACTTTAGATTTAAATTAGTATACTGTGATATATTATTTATGTCGAGAATAAAAGAGAATTTGATAAAATGATAAAAAACCATTTGTTACGGTTAAAAGTGCTTACCGTACTTTCAGATCCGCAACAGTTTTAGAGCTTTTACTTAAAATTAATGCCATATTTTCCACGTCGGACATATTAACTCGTGTTTTTCGATTAATTACATTGCCACGTAATTCTTCCACAGTTGACTCTAAATCAGATAAATCTTTTTCCAAACGTATCATTTCTTGTTTATAAAGATCTTCTTCTCGACTTAAACGAACACTTTCTTGATCCATTCCTGTAAAACAAAACAAAAATGAATCTTTTCAGAATTTTTGCGACTCCAAATTGTAGTCTTACCTGCTTGCCATGCTTGTTCTCCACCAACCAGTAGCATGGTGCGTATCTTAATAAATGTATCCCGTATAGTTTCACGCACAGAATGTGCTTGTGCCTGGGACATCCGACGTAAATTACGCACTTCTGCACGTAAATCTTTGGCTTTCTTCTGTAATCCCCGCAATTGATTGTACATTTCTGGTGTTAGCTGTAGATCACGATATAAATGACGACTACTATCGTATTGGACAGCTAATGCCGCCGGCTTTGGAGGTGGAGCTGGTTTTAAACGGTCACGTTCTGTTCAAAAAATAATTGTATTACGTAAAATTTTTGGGTCAATTTGTATAAGTTGGACGATTGTCAAAATTATTGAGATCTAATTTTACTTTTTAGGTTTAAATAAGAATTCAAAATTTAATTTTGAAATCGAAAGCATAGTTTGTGCGAAATTTATTTGCCATTTCTAGGGTGTTTTATATCAAATGCCGAAATTGAGAGGTTCCATTCATTTTTTCCCCAAATTTTTTTTGTATCATATCATTTATCAATACCCATCAAAAAATATGTTTGGCTTAATTATGTTTCGATACTTTTTCCTGTAAAATAATTCTGAAAAATTTGGCCATTTTCTTTTTTAGTATCCCTTAAATTGTACACACATGCATCCAATTTTCGGACATCCGTTAAGCAGATCTTAACTTGTATACGGTTTAGTTCCGAAATTTTTCTTTTGTATTTCTGACCTCTTTTGAGATATGGGCATTTTCATTTTTCAAATGTCTTTTTTCATTGACGCTGGATCTAAAGTAGTTTTTAATGTTTTTTTCGTGACCCGCGGGGACATTAAATATCAAGCTTTCACTTTGCTCAGTGCAATGTAAATTAATTTTCTTTACAGAATAAATAAACGGCGAGTTTTTTGCGGGAAATAAATCGCAAATGAATAATGGACTCAATAATTCGGACAAAAAATTACTTAACACTAAAATTATAAAATTACTTATATTTAAATGTATATGAAGAAAAAAAATTAATTATTAATAAAAAATCTCACCTTGTGAAGAAGTTCGAGGTAATGTAGAGGATTTTATGGCCGGCTTTGGGGGTTTAGTATCCGCTACGCAAGCAAAAAAATAAAACACACACCAAAAGAAAAAATTCACCAGTTAAAAAATTGGAAATATATATTTTTAATGTTGAAAACAATAAATACATGCAATTTTTTGCCATCAAAAAGAATTCAAAATTAATAACTTTGTTTTGTTTTTTTTAAGGAACTACAAAATTATGCAGAATTTGTGATTAATTTGGAAGATTTTTTAATACAACAAATTTTTGTTATCTAGTTGTCTACTAAAGTCAAATTGGTTTGAAAAGCGATTGTATATGATAGATTTAAGTTTTTGGACCGATTTGGGTCACTGTCTTTTTGTAAGGAAATAATTTTTCCAGTGATGAGTCAGAGCAAGCAAGGTATCTGGATGTAATCAGTCCTACATGCCATCAACCCTTGCAAGAGCTGAGTCAATAAGTGCTAGAAGAAAATTTCAACACTGGACCAATATACAGTCTCACAAAAAGACTGTTAATCAAATTACTTACTAGTTTAGTCTATAAATTTTCCTGATATCATTTAAAATACAATTTTTACGGGTTTTTGCACTCAAGGTGGTGTTTTTGCACTCACTGAGAATGTAGTTTTTTTTAAAGAATAAAAATTATTTTATCTCAAATAAAGTCAGTACAAAAAACGATAAGGGCGTGGTTATGAGCACTCTATTTGCAGTTACAGATAGAAAGGGATAGATCGAGATTTATGTCTGCAGTTAAAAAGCATTTATGGAAAATTTGTCCATATTCATTAAAAGAACTTTTGCTCCAAGCTTTGGACACGATTTTCCATTTCTTTTTAAGTATTGCTATAATCAAAATTTTCACTAATTTTTTTATATAAATAGTTTAATTTTGCCTTTTTTGAGTATGTTTCATGGACTACTTAAAGAGAATGTTAAATTAAAGTTTGGCACATGATTTACATCAATAAATCAAATAAAACCGCGAATAGGAATTATTTTTCTGTACGTTATTATTTAGAGATGTGATCGTAACGGTTTAAAAAAGATTGAAAAGGCTAAATTTTCTATAAATTCAAGGAATTTATCTATTTCAAGGCAAAAAATTGTAATTTAAATGATATCAATAAAAGTTTATTACAATACGCTCACAAATGATTATATAGTTGAAAGATAAGAGTACCAAAGGTCTTTAATTATGGATGTTTTCAGAGGTAAGTTCATACAGAGTTTTCTATTCCCATGGATTTTATAAAAAAAATAAATTAGAAAATTAAAAGGAAATTATTAAATAGATTATAAAACTAAAAAATAAAAATAAAAAAACTCATGCAATAAATAAAATAAATTTAATTCAAAAAATTCAACATTTACATTTTTAATGAAGAATTAAAAAATAATACTTAAATTATTATATATGTATTCAAAAAACTTAAATTGAAAAATATATGTACTACGAAGGGATTCGAACCAGAATACTTTAATATTTTTAAATCCATTGTGAATCGTCTTAATACATGGTGCTAGATATCACCCAACCTTACTCATTACTTTCCTTATTCAAGTAAATATCACTTATATGATTATTAGATTAATATTGAAATCCTTGCAAACATTTTTAAGTCTATATCAATGGCTGAAGATTTCAGGTGGCTCAAATATCTGGATGATTATGCAAATTGTTTGAATCGAATATAATTTTTTGTATACAGATTTTTCGATTTATTGTTCCTGTTTGAACCTAATTAGGTAAGGAGTATGTGTAGACATGCCATAAATTCTATTTTAGAAATCTTTTGGCAATAATGTGCCCTAAAATTGTGCTTAAGCAAATACTTCCTTACTGTATATTGACGTGGTTTATTATTTTCTTCGAATTACGATATGCACAATCAAGATTCAATACTCAAAAGTAATCTATGAATAAAAGCCAACCACTGTACAAGGGGCTATAAAAAAAATGCTTCGATAATAAGAGATTTTAACAACATTGATTTGGTGAAAAATTAGTCACGAAGAATCCAGGAAACCAAATTTATGTTCCGAAGAAAGACTGCAGTTTATACAAATAAAGAAAGCCTTAGAATAATAGAGGCTACTTTTTCGATTAAAGGTCTAACGCAGTGAAATATTGGACGTTACTGATATGTATAAAGGCTAAATATGATCCCATTAGGCAGAAATTTTCTTGCACCGACCGGTAAGGATATTTAAAAAAAGAACTAAGTCAAATTATAAATAACGAGATTAAAATAAAGAGTAAAGTTACAAATTTTGAATAGGTTTATCTAAATCGAATATTCCCTGTAATGGCTCAATAATGCCTCAAAATAATGGATTGGTACTCTTATTATAATATAGTCGATTTTTTTTTGGTTTTTAATAATTGTTATTTTCACAAATTGTGTATAAATAATTCGCACCTGTATGCTGTGGTGAATGTTGTTTTGGTGAATTCATGTCGGGTGGTTCGTCGCTGAATGATACTGATTTCTCAAATGAAACGGATTTGTCTGGAAAAATTCATACAAAAAATATTTGCCAATCAATCATTATTTTTTATCAAATTAATGTTTCAACAAAAAATGATTTTTTTTTAAAATCAATAATTTACAATTTTTTTAATTTTTGAACGAAATAAAAAAAAATCGATGAAAATGTGATGAAAATGCGATGAAAAATGAAAATTTTGATGAGGTTCAGTTATGGAAATTGTGTATGCCTACATTTTTTTTTTTTAATTACTCAACAATTTTTCGGACAGATTTTTTGGGTCCAGGTTATGTGGCAAATAGATCAGTACTAATCGAAAGGAAAAAGCACGTAAAGTAAGGCCTTCTTAGGTCTTTTATTCGGAGTCTTGAAACTAGCCGCTGATAGTTTCAGTTGCTCAATTGACGACGTCTTAAACTGCGGACACATTAGCGTCTATTTTATCGTCTAAATCGACAAAAATTGAAACTTGTGTTTCTGGAATACTAAATGGAGCTTTGCATTCTAACGTCCGTTAAGAAAAATGCTACGCTTATCGTCCATCAAATGTTCGTTCGAATCGATACTAGTTTGACCGCAGGTTTAATTAACTTCGAGAAATAAGGAACAAAATTTTGATGTGAAACATCTATGGGAGAGGGTAAACTTGATTGTGGACGTGGCGATATAGGTCGTAGCGACGCAGCTCAATGCTTTATGATGTATGTACTATACGTAGTCGTAGTATGCGCAAGTGACTGTGCCATCTGTCTTACCACACTGATCTCGTATACCTATAGTATATACAGTGTTATTTACTACGTTACACATGTTAGGGTAACCTACAAAATTATTTCGATGTTTCACAACTGCCAGGCGTCCTGTGATGGCTCACAATTTTTTTCCTTATGTGATTTTTTGGAATGTATGAAAATAATCCAAGAGGGGGTATATAAAAAGATTTGGCCTCATTGCCAAACTTTTAGGATTTATATTCTTCAAGAATGTTCAGAAATTTAACATTTTAAATAAAATATCACTTGCCACATTAATCCTGATTTATCGTGAGATGTTTTGGGTGGATAAAAAAAATGGAGTTTTTCAAAAAAAGTATTAGCTAAAAGATGGTCCCAAACTCTGATATGAATAAGGACACTTAATTATGTGGGATTGCCATTTTGGTGAAGCAAACGAAATAGTCGACGAGTCTATAATTTTATGTTTTGGATGTAGCAAAAATTTGGGTACTCGCTCAATCTGCTCACGGCACTATAAATACTCAAATAGGAAATAATTTTTAAAATAAAAATTAAACGATTTTCATAATTTTATTAAAATTGATTTAAACAACAACGAAAATGCAAACAACAAAATTTTTGAACCCATGCAAAACGAATCAGAACAAATTTCTGAAAAGGCAAAACTTAAGCAAGAAAAGAAAGGAATAAATTTATCTACAATGTTATGGAAAAAGATACTACATTGTTTTAGAAAGATTATTATTTTTAAGGGAACCAGGTCAAAAATTTTGAATAGGTATTTGAGGGACCATGAAAAATTGTGAAAATGTTTTCTCAAATACCGACTCAAAACTGTGGATCAATTTTTAGACTAGTTTGTTTTTAATAGATGTGTGCTTTTAAGGCAGTGATAAATTTTTAAAATTACATAAGCAAAGATTTAACAAGGAAATTTAAAGCGAATTTCTAAACAATATTTCTAAATGAATCTTAACGTCGTATTATCATTACGGTCTTAATCTAAATTACTTTTTAGGAACTAAAAACGAGTCGTCAAATTTACATGTGTGGAAATTTAGGTTTCTAAATAATGGATTAGGCATTAATATCTTTGTTTTAAGAACCACAATTATTGGAATTTGATAAAAGTCATGCACACAAAATCTACATTAATTTTGTAATTCATGTAGTTAGAAATTGATTTACACGGCAAAATTGGGAAGTTCTCGTCTCCATATTCAGCCTGCCGATAATAACGCAGATATGGTATACATATTATGGATTTGGACCTAAATTGATACTACCGATTTGAATAATTTGGATAAAAAAAAACTAGTACATACAATTTTTCGACTGTGTTTTATTGCTTAAGCAGTAATACATCTATTGCTTCGACCTTTTGCTAAAGAATGCGCAAATAGGGTTAGTTTTATTTTCAACTTGATATAATTTTTATTTTTGGACTCCAAATGGCCTACTTATTACCTCTATCCTTTTAGCCTACTTAAAAATTTGATTCTCACGAATTAGATCTATTATGAGAACATTGGCCAAAATTTTTATTTAATTTATTCATTTAAAAAATTTTCAAAAAAATTTTCGTAAACACCAATAATTGGACAAATTTCATTGAATTTTATGGAAGTTACGAAACATTCTGCTCCTTGAGTACTTGAAATTGAGTAATTTTTGGAAAGGCGCAGAATGTTCAATGTTTCGTAGTTTTTGTGTGAAAGAGTTGCAGATTTTCTTTCAAGCCCTACTGGTAAAACACTAGAGTTGCCAGACTTTCAAGAGTTCAAAAAAAATTAGTACTCGAGGCAAATTCAAAATTTTGCTATGTAAAATTATTTCCACTACAAAAATTTTGGTAGAGAAAATTTTGAAAAAAATATATTTAGTTCAAAAATCATGCAAGTCTGTTAGAGAAGAAATTCTAAAGTTTTATCAGAATGAAAAAAAAAAAAATATTTTACTGTCCTTGAGATTTTTATTTTTTTTTTTTTGGGAAACGAAACGATTTGTTTTTTTTTTGGTAAATGAACAACATGCATTTGGAAAAATTATTAACGAAAACTTACGACAGCCAGATTTGCCTAGTTTTGGGGTCTTAGTATCGGAACGCAGGTAGCTATCATCTGGAGATTTAATAAATTTTTTATAATTAAATTTAGAAAAAAAACGAAAAAAACAAAAAAACTGTAGTAATTCGAATTTAAAAATAGAAATTAAAATTATTTGAGTAAAGATCACAAAGTTTTGTTCGCGATTTCTCAACATTTTCGGGTACTAACCTGGTAACGATGTCGAACTAGAACTTGAATTTTTATCAAATTCATCTCCTGTTGAAATGTAACAGAAAAGAACAATTTAATTTAATTTTTTGGTTCAATATTTGTGATTCAAAATCTAGAATCGTAGATTTTCGTAGTCAATTATTTGCCCCCAGTCATTTGATATTTTAATTAAATGATAATTTGAAAGTTTGGAGAAAATTTTAAACATTGATAGATGTAAAATTGGACTCAATGATTTTTAATTTTTTTAGTTTGAGTGCTCATTTTTGTACCTCATGATCCCCCAAATTTTTACAAGTGTGGCATAATTTTTATTTTTGATTACAAGAAGATAATCCAATAGCAAATAGGAAATTGATTTGGTCCAATATCTTACAAGATACTTTTCCCAATTGTTCGGAAATTTGTTGGTCCATTCTCAGTACTTTTGGACTTAGCTCGGTGCAATGAATTTTGATTTTTTGTCCCAAGTTCCTAGATCAAAAATATTTTGTATTTTATAAATACTTATTTCGACTACAAAGTAGTCATAATCAGTATGAGGAGATGTTACTCCTTGCTAATTTGGTGACGGTAGGCACCGTGCTAATTATACTAGCTAATTCATACTGATGATGACTACTGTGTAGTCGAAATACGTATATATAAAATACAAAATATTTTTTATCTAGGCAAATTGGGGCAAAAAATCGAAATTTATTCGAAAAATCCTAGAGTTCTCTTTAATAATACTCATATTAGCTTGGTGCGTTTAGACCAAATGAATCTGAATTGGATTCAAAAATTGTCTGCGACATGAAAAAAAGTAGTAGCATAAATTTTCAGACAGCATTTAGGGAGCAGAGTGATGCGAAAAAATCATCTGACTGAAAATACTGATATTGGAAACGATGTTCGTAAAATTTTGTTTTTATTTAAAATTGTCTCCAAAATTTTCAATGACTAGGTTTCAGATTTTTATGTTATTAATGCCTAACATGACTATAACCTGGAAATGAGGAAATGCGTAGTTATATTACTTTCTTTTGGATTCTTTTTCTATTAGAGGTAGAAATTTTTCAGAAACTAGTATTAAGGATTATCATTTTTGTACCCTTATTAACCCTAAATCCATTAGAGGATATATATGGAATTATTTGCCAACCAATTAGAAATTTGTGTGAGTGTTGGCTGAGCTTATCGGGTTACTTCAATGAGAGGAACAATTTTGTATATCCTTCGTATAACCAAGTGTCTAAAATCTTTTATCACTGAGTTGAGTAAAGCATAGAACTTGATTTACAGTTAGTGCATAGCGTATAATTTTGCAATTATATTCGTGAAAGTACATTCATTTTCTTAAGATAATATACCCAAGATTCGCGTCGCTCGAAAGATGCATACTCGAAACAAAATCGCATTGCATATTAAGAAAAATGTAATTAAAAAGGTACAATTAACAAAGGTACCCTAAACGGGGATCGAACCGGTAACCATAAGGTATTCCAAATCAACGACTTATCCAAAGGAGCTTTTAATTATTAAAATATAAAATAAAATGATTTTGTTAAAAATATTTCAAATCATATATTTTCTTCAATTATTACTTGAAAGCGCGACTTTCTTGATTGTTCAATGTTGCTAGGCTACATAATCATTATGTTTACTGAGTTTGGGTTCTGCATAGCTCCGATTGTATTGCAAATAATTCCAAAATAATGGCTCAATAAAGACTAATAGAAAAACAGTATCTAAATATCTAAAAGTTTTTTTAATTTGAGAATAAAAAGAAATGAAAATTGAATGAAATCTACTAAAATTAATCTCTGCCTATTCAGGAAAATGTCATTCTATATTCCTATAACAGTTTTCTATACATAAATCATTAACCCCCACCCCCCTACCTTCGTTAGAACACCTCATGCTATTATCACGTTTTTCCGTTGATATTAATTAATTAATCCAAATATATTGAAAGGAAATGAATAAAATTTATTATATTTGCTTATGTAATTGATTCGAGGATTAACCTAAAATTACAAAGCTCTCTAGAATATTTATACAGAGTGTTCAAAGAACAATTTTCATAGAATTCTGTGTACTGAAAACTAATGACCACATGTCATAGCTAATAAAAATAATTTCAAAATAAAAAAATCGGACCATCTCGAATTGAGGAATTTATGTCTGTCGTATGTGCCTTTTGAAATGTTTTGAAAATTCATTTTTGTGAAATAAATATTCAATTTGTGTCCTTGCTTTTTGAAAAATAGTTTTGCAATTTTCTTGCTATTTCGACGATTTTAAACTTAATTTTGATGATGAAATAATATTGACATGAAAAATCATTTAAAATATGAAACAAGAAAAAACATTGAATTCAGAAACACTTAGAAATGAATGATTCATTTTCGATTAAGGTCGTAACTCAAATCAGAAGTCTTACGTCTTTACTCTTAATTTAGGCTTTGGTGAATTATCAAATTGGTGAATCATCAATACCAAAATTTGACCAGAATATAAATTACGCCCTTAATCGAATTTCGATGATTAATAAAAATGATCATTGCAAAACACACAAAAAAAATAACAAACACATTGCTCAAACCCACCGACCTTAGACCATTTTTGATCTGCTATTCTAAAAAAGCTTGAAAATTAATTTTATGATATTTAATAGCTGCGCAAATTAAAACTATTTTTATCCCAAATAAAAAAACCATAATAAAGTTAGTAAGAAATTTGTAAGAACTTTACCTGAACGAAAACTATCTCTTCCCGGTGGTATTAGGAAATCTCTGGGTGTTGGTGGTGCCTGTGTTAATGCTTTTTGAACTAATCCAGTTAAATTTGCTAATTGACGTTCCATATGTTCCACACGAATTCTAGAAATCCAAATTGTATTTTTAAACTAAAACTTATTCAAATATTTGGTTTATTGACAGATAATAATTAGAGAACAAGATAAATAAATTTCGTTTCAAATTAAGAATAATCAAAAATTTTGATATAAAAATGGACATCAAAAAATAGAAAAATTTCTGAAAAATTGTTTTTTGAGTCACTATTTTTCAAGGACAGTAATTTTTGGGTACTTTTAACATATCCCATGCAAAATTTATGTCAAAATTGTTGAAGGTATAAATTTTTATTCCAATTTATTTAAAACTTTTAAAACTAATTTGTAAAGCAAAAATTTCATATTACAACAAAAGCGTTTTTTTTTTTTTTGTATATTCACAGAAGTGTTTTTGATAAGTCTACGGTTTCCGTTGTACCAGGAAAAAAATTGTATTCGTATTGAAGTCAACGCCCAGAGAATCTTTACCAATAGGACCCTTATTTTAAAGACCTGCTCCACAATTTTGAATAGATTTTTGTGGAAACACATGAAAATTTGTGTAAATAATCTTAAGCATTTGAAGTTTTTGCCAATATATATTGAAAATACTTGGAATCCGATGGAATGGAATTCTTTCCCAAAAATGAAATATGGGAATAAATTTACCAGAGCCAAATTATTCAGTGGTGGATTACAGATAGGCTCAGAATAAGGGATGACAGCAAAGAAAAACTAGGACGTCCTAGAATTACTGACCGTAGATTTGTAAGGCGTGAAGCCTAAAAAGTAATACTTTCTTGGGGACAAATTTCAATTAAAAAAGACAGCTCGTTGGAAACATTTTGTGGGCGGCCTACGCTTCTGATTGCAGTGACAGCACTCTCAGATGATTTTGGGTTTTGACGTTTCTTACAATTATTTACACAAGATTTCATGCTGCCTCTAATATATTTTCAAAATAATCGACCAGTTCCAAAATTTTAATAAATTTATCCGAAATCAATCGAATGATTTGAATTTTCCATCTAAACTTAATACGGAAACCGTTAACCTTTCATGAATTTTGATTGTAAAGCTGTATTAATTAAATTAATTTAGTTTGGATTAGACAAGCAAAGATTTGAGCATGCAAAATAAAATTGAATGAATGTGCAGTTAATAGAAAACATACCGTGTAGTATCGTATGGTACTGCGGCAGGTGTAGGAAATTGTGATCGAGGCGCTGGCACAGCGCGTGGCCCTCCTGATGGTATTTTTGCACCATACAAAGAGTACGAATCATCAAGCAATTCAGTATCACTGTTTAGTGTGAATGCAACCAAAATAACAAAACAGAAAGAAAAATTCATTTCATTTAGGCCCACAAATAAAACAAAAAAAGAAAAACAAAACACAAATTAAATTTCGAATATAAATTTTAAGTGGGTTTTCAACCAAAATATTTGATCAAAATCCTACAATAATCGCTAATTTTTTTAGCATTAATAGCCAAAAAATTCTTAGATAAACTCAAATTATAAAATGGTTTTATACTTGCATTACGGTGGCAACTTTTTGAATCAATATGGCTTTATTCTAGACACTCATATAAACATTTTCCTCTCCCATAAAATATCATATTGTACTTTTTCATCCAAATAAAAGTTTTAAATATTATACTAAATTTAATATACCCTTTCATGACGGTTATGCAATAATAATAATAATAAGAGGAGAACATTTATTTGAAATAATCGAGTCCCATGTACCTAGACTCTTCTGGTCCCCTGAGCTCTCCATAAGAACACTTCATCACCTGAAGGCAAAGATGCAATGAAAGAACCTTGCAAAACAAATAAAGCTACAGGATCCAATCGAGACTAGTATCACAACTTCTCCACCGGGATTGTTCCCATGATGGATGGATCCAGAGTTTCAGATTCAAACATTCTCTATCTATCACCTTTAAGATTTCTACAGGTGCAAGTAACGTGAATAAAGGTTTCATCGTTCTCCAAGCAAGACCTACAAGAGGGATCTCCTGAGATTCCCAAGTTATCAAGATATAAGTTCAGCCGACATGTGTCCTGCCAGAAGACCTACTATTCTACTCAACTAAGCACTGGTCAGTTTCAAACGGGGGAACATTTAAATAATTTAGCTGTCGCAGGTCATCCGTGGAGTCCCAGTAATCAAGGTGCGCTTGTCGAAGTCACTCCTTACAACAGAATATCACGGAGCATCTTGCTACAGGAATAACATGACGGGTATACAAATTGGCAACTGATATTTGAGTTAATTGAAATGCGAACAATTAAAAAATTAATGGTGAATTTTTAAAACTTGTCATATTTGATATCACGTATTCTTAATATCACGTATCTATTTACACAGATAAACGATTTAAAAGTACGTTCTTAAAACAAGTTGGTTCATATTACATGAAAATATTATACCCAATGGAATAGTCGACGATGTATCGTCCCAAGGAACATGAATGTATTTTTTTTTTAAAATATAAATAGAATGTTTTGAAGGTTCCGTTTCCGGCGTGATCAACGTATGGTAGGGTATTATATGATACTTCAAATTGTCTTAAATCAAATAGACATTGCTGTACCTAGTGCGCTAATTACTTATATTAAGTCTTTGTATTTTTACTTCGTATTTTTACTGTCTATAGTTCAGAGCAAATAAATTAGAAATGGTAACGAATATACAAAATGTGTATATTGGTAAGTTACACTGGCTAAAAAAAAGTCTAAAAAAGCATGGATCTGATTTTTCTCCATTTCTTCAACAACTACTGGAGTTTCTAAGGCAACTGAAAGTCTCTGAAGAGCCTTAAGAACAGGAAAATTATTGAAAGAATCCTCAAATAAAACAATCAAAGATGACTTTTCCTCTACATTAGTTGGAGCTAAACCCAACTCAGCTTTAAAAAAGTGTAAAAAAACCCGGTTTCCAGGATAGATTTTTTCCCCACTTCTTCAAGTACAGCTGAAGTTCCTAAGACAATTGAAATTTCCTGAAGAGCCTAAAGTAAAAAAAAATCATTAAAAGATTTTTCAAATAAACGATTTTTCCCCTAAATTACTTGAAGGTTTACCCAACGAGTTGACAAATTATGTTCCATGGTTAATCAATCTTTTTATGTTAGTTTTTCTTATCTCAAGATAGTGATCCAGAACTCTAAAAGACCTTAATGATGCTATTCAATAAGAAATGACCCATTTTCCTAATCCTGATATGAAGATATAAAACTTTAATCGATGTTGTAGATAAATTCGAGTTCGGATGAATCTTATTATAGAATTTGAAAATTTTCAATAGGCTATTTGGATTAATTTTTGGAAATCATTTTAAATAATTCTTTATTACATAATAAGTTGAGATGAGCGATTTCTTTATACCTCAAAATCATAATGCTAATGCATTACCGCACCATGTTGGTTGAAGATTATGTTCATATTTGACGGTTGTATTTTTTTTTTTTTTTGTTATAAAATAATATTGGATAAAATATGTTATTACATTAAATATTATATAACATTTTGTTCTCAGTTTCGTAGCTCTCATCTTATTATCGAATATTCTCTTGAGCTTCTTTTAAAGATACAATTTTTATTTTTTTTTTATATTTTACAAGTTTCATGAGGACCTTTTTTAGTTTTTATTCTAAGGAAATGGGTACATAATTTTTATGAAAAGGTCGGTAATAGATAAAGTTTTTATAAGAAAAATTAATTTAGATTATTAACAAATTATTATTAATAATTTGGGCGATTTACGATAATTTAAATCCTATAATATTTTGCAAATCGTCACAAATTAGCAGCGAGTAACATCTCCTCAGAGAATCATTATAACTAGCTAATTTATACTGGTGATGACTATTTTGTAGTCGAAATACGTATTTATAAAAATACAAAATAATTTGCACTTGGGAATTGGGACAAAAATCGAAATTTAAATCCTAGATGTAAAAATAGACAATTTTATAACAATTTTTCAACGAAAATTTTATGAACAATTAATAAGTCCACAAAAGATAAAACGAAATAATTTTCTGTCCTGTTCAATAGTTATGGGGCTTTCTTGACCAAACAAAAACTGCTAAACCTTTTTGAGGACTCGAGTAGAAATTTTCATTGAAAAATCTTTAATAAATTATTCAATTTTTTGAATTAAGAGTTTGCTTAAATCATGCTTTAAGAAAAAGCACAAAAATTAACTTTCTTACAAAATTCCTTACTTCCTGTAACTTCAAAACGAGATTAATTTTTGCAAAACGGGGTAAAACCAACAACTACCCGATTTTTGAAAATATACAATTTTCTTAACGGACAGTTAAAAATCTAGTTTAAGGTTGGTCGAATCTTAGCCGCAAAGATTGAGTGACATTCCCTAATTATACAGAAAAATATTAACAAATTTTTGATTATTAAAGTTTGTTTTGCACTTGTCTTAATGCTTTGGAAGTAAACAAAGGACCTGAAGTCCATCAAACAGTTTTAAAGATTTTGGGTACAGATTTACTACGAAAATAATGTTTCAAATATTTACAAAATAAATGTTAAAAATTGCTCGATTCAGACATATACGTACTAATTATGCCTTTTATCAAATCTAAATCAAACCTAGGCTAACATATAAAAAAGCATTGAAATAGACGACAACATGTTTCCTAAATCTAAATTTTTGCAAATATGTATTTAAAATTTTGCAAGAGTGTGAGAAAAACATTTACAATTGGAAATATGTTAAACAAAAGGTAAATTATTATTATTTTTTATGTTAATATTTTTAACCCTTAATTGGTATGTTGGAGTCAATTCTGGAATCAGGCACAATCTACCATTTCCAATTAAATTATTCCTAGGAAAGTATTTCAAAAAAATTAGTATTTATTAAGATCTAAATCGTATTTACAAGCGATAGTGATAGCTTGAAAATTTACGTAACATATATCGAAAATGGTTAAAGTCGAAGATTTTCTACATTAACTGCAAAACTAAGCGTTGGATAAAATCTTATAGCTTTTACAAAATTTATTTCTAGGTATTTTGAGCCTAATTTATAGTATTTTTTTTCGGAATTATTTAAGTATTGATTACAAGTTGAGGCAAATTCAAAATTCAATGTAAAGTGATCGATGTTTTTCTATTATTTTCTGGAAAGCCGACCTCAGAACTCAAAAAGAACGTGGGGCTAGTGTTGTGCAAGTTTTTTCTAGGATAAAAAATGCATTACAGAGGAGTTATATTATTAGACATTAGTAGGTTAAAAGGCTTAGAAAGGCCCCTTGCTAGGTATATGCCTATTTTTCATTACCAGCTTTGTTTGCGAGAAAACTAGACTATAAGCTTTGTACGATACATTTTTTTAAGTTTAATTTTGCCGATAATGAATAAAAAAGTCTTTTTCGAATAAACAGACTATTCATGGTATCGATTAATCTAAATTTACCATCAGCTTGTAGTTACAACCAAGTCTGATTTCAATATTCATGCCAACTAAGGGTTAAATGTGTTAATAAAGTGTTAAAAAAGTCGTATTTTTTTATTATAAGACATCCAAAAAATTCAGGCAAATTATTTTCACAAAAAAACAGTACAGTACAAACAATGATAAAAAACATACCTTGCTTCTTCATCGATTACGGGCGTTATGGAACCGGACCGTGGTGCAAATTGTGAATAATATGGATCTTCATATTGACCGCGTGTACTTCGTTCTGGAGAAGACATATAACCATCAGTACGCATTCGATCTGAAATTTTACGGGGATGTTTTTTTTTGGTTTCCATAGGTTACAAAGTACGGGTTTGTGCAAGGCAAAAAATAACTGATATTTTGAAATATTTTGGTATAAATAAGATAATGATTCATTTACCTGGTTGACCTGGTAATGATTTAATTCGATCAGCTGGAATGGGTGGGGCACCACCTATGGCTGGTGAATATGTTCGCAATAATGGTCCTCCACGTGGCAGTGTACTTGTTGTGGATGCTAAATAATATGGCGGAGCTGCTTTGGCACTTGACTGCAAAAAAAATAAATAAAATGAAAATAATTCCAATTCAATTAATTTACTTCGATCATATTTCGATAAAGTGTGTCAAAGAAGATTTTTACGTTTTGAATTGAAATGAGACCAGTTTTTCCTATTTTAGTATATAAATATTCATATTTCTGAAGTGAGTACAGTCTCATCTGTTTTTATAAAATAATCAACTGGGTGATGTATCAACGCATTGCCAAAACCGCTGGTTCTAGAGGCATGAAATTTGGCACGTAGATTTTGTGCAATTTTCAAGACATAGTCTAAAGGTTCTACGAGAAAATGATCTTCGAATCCGATTCCAGATAATATCTAAAAATGTCCCTATTGTTATTTTTAATATTAAAAAAAATAATTTTCGTCGAAGTCGGATCAGAATTTTTCTCGATTTTTCGTAATTTTCTTAAAGAAGAACACCCTTTGAAAAAAATCGATAAAATCACTAAAATTATTATTTCTCAAGTGTGTTTTTATAGTAATTTGACCTCACAAATTCAAAAATAATATCCATTTAACGATTCGGGAAACAGTTTCGTAGATATCGTCATGCTAGACAAATTCATGCTTTACAGAAAGACTTTATTCAAAGAGTTCCAAAGCTGTTTGCTACCAATCCAGACTATCATTCTGTAAGGCCTATATAGCCTGGAAAAATCAGGCCTTAGTTATTATAACTGAATTCAATGTGGTTGAAATCGCGGACAAGTTTGATTATAAAATTCATCATACTTGAAAGGCCAATATCGATGAATTTCATAAAATTATAAAATTATGTACTTTTTTAAGAACGTAAGGAACCATTACATTAATTAAATAATCAGCTCTTGTACTAAATGTACTTTTATTAGTATTGCCTAACCACCCGTAACACAACCGGTAGGGACGTACACGCTTCATCAATTAACTACACAATTGAAGCGTTAAAATGATTGTCGTCAAATATGTTAGTTTATTACTACACTTCTTGTTTGCTTTCCTTTTTTAACAAACGTTAAAATTTATCAACAAATGACAGAGATAGGTATATAAAGAGTGTGTAAATTCTTCTTACACATTAAAATTTGATACACCTCACATACTATATAGTCTGGGCGGTGAGTACTATGATTTAGTGTCGTCAAAGTTTAATACATACGCTTTTAATTTCCGAAAGTAAAGATTTGAATTAGCTGTTGTTTGTAATTTTTTACTTTTAAGTGTTGTCTCTTATATCTTAAAATCAGATATTGAACGAATATTATAAAAGTAATATGTAGTGAACATTATGTACGCGCGACAGAAGATATACTTCTTTGGCATCATTAAAAAACAATTTTTAATTGTATGCAAATAATTAATTACAATAAAATAATAAAAGGACTGGAGAAGGATTAGTCAACACAGTCAATAAAGCTCAGTTTAAATTTGAAAAATTCAATAAATAAATATATATTTTCTTACAATAAGTGGTAACATAAATCATAACAACAGCTTCAACCTGTGAATTTTGTGAGATGGTGATGCGCGCGTATCTTAAAATTTCACTCTCATCACTTTTTTATAACACGCCTAAAGAAGTATAACTTCAAAAATATGGATACATTCATAGCCCTTTACCTGTTTTCGAAGTGAGTTAAAGCATTTTCAAATAAAAGATGTTTTTATAAAATAAATATATTTTTATTGGAACTCTACTGAAACACTTAAAAAACTGGCTTATGGAATCCATGATCTAATAATTTCCACATTCCCGGTAGTGTTATTTTGTTAAAAACACATCTGCCCTTTTTCACAATATCAAAATTACGTCATAATTGTAATATTTTTATTTATTTAATAAAAAAACATGGAAACATAATAATTTCAAGTTTGTACTACTTCAGCGTCATCTTTCAATGTATGGATTTATAAAAACAGCTTTAAAAGTCAGCAAAAATTTATAAAACTGGATAAAAATTAACGATTTTATTAACCACATACTTTTTAGACAAATGAATAATATATATCGATGTTTTATTTTATTGCCTATCGTATATGTATAGTTTTATTTATTTTGGTTGCATCTAGCCTATTTCTGATTGGTTGTAATATCTCTTAAAACAAGAAATTGATTCTAACAAACTTTATGTTCCAAATTTTTGTGTATAACTCAAAAAGATGTGAGTCTTTTTCCCTTAACGGCTGAACTATTTTATTTGTATGTCATCAACTGTAATACTCTTAGTCAGTTTGTTTACTCAGCATGGATGTTTGGTGATGGTCAATGGAAGAAGTTGAAGAACTTCTTCATTACAATTAAATACATGATCAAGTGATAACCCGGAGAGATACGCATTAAAAAAATCAAAATTAATTAAATTTATCAATTTTGTATGGCTCAAGATTTATCAAAAATTTAATTTGGACGTATTTTAAGTGTTTTCAAAAAGAATGTGTTGAAAATAGTGCGTTTTGTGGATTTTTGTTTACAAAAGAAGGTAAATTTTTTTTTTTTTTGCCAAATTTCCTTCTGGAATAGTATATCAAACTTAAGTCTTATTTTGGTTAAAAGAGTCGTTTTTATGATAATTCCAATAAGAACAGAATAGAAAATTTACTAAGCCTATTTTCCATAAAACCAGATATTTGATCGAAAGTTTGGAATTTACAAAGAATTGGATATCAGAAGGCTCGTGTAGATTTCACTTTGTTTGTGCCATAAATCTTACGCTGAAGAAAAATTGGAAAAAATTAGCAGATAATTTAAAGATAACAATTAACTTTTTATATGGTTCTCAGGTCCATGTCTCATAACTTTGCTTTTCATCGGCTCGATTAAGATATTCTTGGCATCTCGATTTTTTGATGAATTTTGGCAAAACAAGTCAAAATAAGACGAAAATGACGAATGCCAATTTTCTAGTTTTAGCCTATTTTTCGAGTTATCTATGGGTAGTTTAATCATAGGTTGAACATAGGAGCCAAAAACCAACTCAACTCATGCAAACTACACCCTACAAATCCATGGATAGTTTAATCATAGGTTGAACGTAGGGGTTAAAAACCAACCCGACCCGTGCAAACTAGACCGCAGAAATTAATGGGTTAATAACAGTCGGAAATGGTGTATATGTATTTTTAATAGTTGTATTAAATATAACAAGTGTTGATTTATTTTAAATAAATTAAATTTCGGTTATTTATGTTTAAATTGTGTTTAAATTAAAGTCATTTAACAAAAAAATAATAATTAAATCTTGTGACATATTTTAAATTATGCTATTTATGTGACATAAACACGATAATTTCTATAAAAAGTGTCGATAACTTGAAAAATAAACAAAAACTCGAAAATAGCTCTTCTTCATTTTGACTCGTTTTGCCAAAATTAATAAAAAAATCGAAGCGCCACGGATTTTGTTATCTCCCCTTTTCATCCAACAATGCAAGATTTTTTGTACCGTTTTATCGAAAACGATAGAGTTAATTTTTGATTGACAATAAGCCTGCGTCATTTTTGGCTAGGGACAGGAAAGAAACATACTTATTATGGCATCTACAAAACTTTCAAAAGAAGAATTTATTTAATGAGAGGCGGAAGGAAGTTATATCTGTTCCTGCAATAAATTTATTTTAATTAGATTCCCGTTTCTTAAGAAAATTGTTTTCTTTTTGCAATAAAACTCCAAGATATTTTTAAAAAGCGTCCCCATCATTGTACTTTTTGGGTAGTAGCGTAGAATAAAAGTATTGCCTCCAAAAGTCTAATTTCCAGTACTTAGAATTAAGACTTATTGATTTATCAGCCAATAATTCTGAATCCATAATTTTAAGAAGTCTTGCCCTGGGGAAAGAGCACAGGTTCTATTGGTTCAACGTTCCAAGTTCCTATCGGTTGATTAAATTTTTGAACCTGTAGTTAAATGGCTTTTAAAACCAGTGAAGTGGTCAAGATAAAAAAAATTGTATTCTTATTTTCAAAGAATTTGTGGTAAATACTCAATTCAGAGTACACACACGTCATTTAAACAATTACATCGGTTAGTTATTATGTTAAATTACAATCACAAGTAGAGCGTCAAATTTTTTAAGACAATAATTTGTCAATAAAATTTATTAATTTTGATGTTTCCGTGAAAGTTGATTTCCAGTTATTTTGAAACGATTGTGTGTGAAGGAAGATCTTAATCAGTTTTCTTTACCAATACATAACGGCTATTTAGAATTCCGTACCAAAAAAACGACATTTTATTTTTGTAAACTTTTGTAGAAAAAGTTTGAGACTTGAAATTATAAGTAGTGAGCATGTCGCAAGCTAAATCCTTAATAATTAATCTATACTTTTACGCTATTTCATTGAAAAATATAGAGAGTTGAAAACATTAGTCCTGGGTTCGATTTTCAGCCTTTTTTCACTTTTAATCGTTAATAAAATCAATAAATTTTAAATGGAAAATATTAAATGAGTCCTCTCATTAGTATCATGTTTGACTAGTTATAGTATAGTTGCCTGTATATTTACTTCTAGATTAGGTGTACAGTTCTTATAGTCTAAGGTAGCAGGATTAGTGCGACCATCGGTTTTTTGCTTAAATTTTTATATTTATTTATAATTAGGAGAATATATATTTACCAGGTTGCCTAAAAAAATTTGGCTACCAGTATTTTAAATTAAGATCTGATGGCTGTTAAAAATAATAAATATTTAAGGTTGAATGAAAGAAAGTTAGCGCGTAACATCATTTATCAGACGAGGATAGCGATTTTGTATATAGCACGGTTTTTATGTATACCAGATGGATAGTTTTTTTACGTAGAAAACTAAAAAAGAAAGAAATATGACTAAAGAAAGACTTTCTTTAGTTGAATAAAAAAAGAGAAAACAAACATTTTATTTAATAAATAAAATATTTAACTATATAACTTCACGAATTAATAAAATTACAGAAATACCTGTAATTTGTTTGGTTCGTTCTTCAATTCAATTACAAATGGTTGCTTTATTTTTTAATGAAAGTTACTTAAGCGTGTAAATAGTATTGTTTTTACTGTAAATATATATATTATGTGTATACTGAATGCTATTGAAAATTAAACACAAATATCAATGTTAGATCACAATGACTATATCAAGAAAAGTGACCTAAAAGATGTATGTAAAAACGGAACAACGATATCCGTGGCACTTCATAAATAAGACGAAAATGAAGAATACCAAATTTTGAGTTTTCGCCTATTTTTTTTAAAGTTTAATCACAGGTTGAACGTAGAGGCCAAAAACCAACCTGAAACATGCAAACTACATCCCACAAATCCATGGGTTAATAACATTTTGAGCTCATAGTAGTGTGTGCAATCTTAATGGCTTGGATCCTAAAAGTACATATTGGATCAGAGTCTATCAAATGTTTCGTCGCAAGTGTAAAAACACTTGCGATTATTGTACCGTTTAAAGACAATTTATTTTAATGTTGTTATATTCGACATTTGAGAATGTCAAAGTATGCTAATTTTAGCTTGTAACGCTAGAAAATATTGGTTGCACAAACAAATTTGTGAAGTTATACATTTTTAGGCGTGTTATGGAAAAAATGAAGTGAAATTTTAAGATGCGCGTGAATCAGCGTCACACAAAATTCACAGTTTGAAGCTGTTGTTGATGATTGATGTTACCACTTAATGTAAGAAAATATATATTTATTTATTGAATTTTTTCAAATTTAAACTGAGCTTTATTGACTGTGTTGACTGATCCTTCTCCAGTCCTTTTATTATTGTAATTAATGATTTGGATGTAATTAAAAATTGGTTTTTAATGATGCCAAAAAAGTATAACTTCTGACACGCGTACATAACGTACACGCACACATTTTTTTTTTTTGGTATGGGTGTTCATAGAATCACTTAATTAGTGCATTTCCGGATTTCCACCTGTCTGTCATGAAGATAACTCAAAAAGAGGTAGCGACCTATACGAATTCTAATCAATAAAAATAGATTCAATATTGATACTTTACCATATATCTATATTCTATTTACAAACTGTATACCAAATTTAATATACCCTTATATATTTTATGCCAGTCATAGTAAGGAGTTTATATGAAAATAGTTTTAATAATGATATAATTATCAAATAAAATCGTAATTAATTATGTAAGTGATTTAATTGTGGCCTTTTTGTTGTTTTTTTTTTTTTCTTTATCAATTATGTAAGATTAGTAAATGAGATTTCGCTTTAAGCGATTTATTTTGGTATAAAATATATTCAATTATAATATTAATGTAATCAATTGATAAATAGGGCAGTAAATGTATATATTATTATAATTATTATTGATGAACATGTAAACTGGGCACGTTAAAAAAGTCATACTCCAGGTGCGGTTTTCCTTTCATTTTTATTACATTATCTTCCATTTCCAATAGGTTTCATCCTACTATAATTTTTTTTTTTTGGTTTCAAAAATTATCGATCCTTGTTTAATAGTCGGACAATGGACATGTGGTTTTATGACATGTTTTATTAGAAATAAATTATACAAAGATGAATATATTTTATATGGATACCTTATAAGCACCTAGACTATAAAACTGTTTTAAAATAATGCACAGTTTTCCTACGATGATTTCTTACATATTGAAAAAATTCAAATAATTCATTTTGTTGTAATAAGAAATAAAAATAAAAATTAATAAATGTTAAAAACAGATTATCACTTTCTTTAAAATTACATGTGTGTGTCTACGTGATTAAATCTTACATTTTATAAAAATTTATGTCATGTTTTTGTATTTTTTTGTAATCTTTTTAATTAAAAAAATAATGTTACTTAAATGTTACCTAAGTTCATCCACTTGTAAAACTTTTATAAGACTTTTCATCAGAGTTGGATGAAATATATTTAAAAAATTTATAATAATTTTAATTATTTCAACATCTACGGAAACAGACCGAAAACTATATTTTGATTTATCAGATGAACTTTTACTGTAATTCTTCAGTAGTTTATTCAATTTTGCTTCCAAGGTTCAAAATTTTTCAGTCTAAAATTTGTTCTATACATTTAAACTTTTAACTATGCCCAATTTTTACTTTAAAATTTTTTAAATAGCGCACTTTCAATTTATATAGTCATTTTCAAGTTATGAATAATTTTTATTTTATTTAGGAAATATATATGGAAAGTAGGTAAGATTATTTGGAATGAAGAAACTGCGGGTGGAGTTGATAAATATTTTTATGATATTCATAATTACAAATTTAATAATAGTTTAAAAAAACTAAAAAAACACGCATGCATGCGTAGTTCGCGCACTAGCTCTATCTTTATTACTCTCATGCAAAGGATCCGTTCAGATGCGTTCTGCAGCCAACTTCAGAGAGTTACCTACAGACAAACAAACATACGAGTGAAGCTAATAAAAGCGTGTTAAAAAAGGGGAGCAATTAAGGTCTATGTGATTATTTAAAATTGTAAAATTTGGGTTTTTACTGAATTTATTGAACTTCAGAGCTTCTAGCAAATTTAATTTTTGTCTTTTGTTGCAATTATTGAACACCTACCGCTTATATTCACTATTAATTTTATGACCTGTATCGGCAAGATGAATGGAGAAGTAAGAAGAAGTTTTATGGCTGTTTATGTGATCTTTGTACCTGCTTAAAAAATGGTCTACCTGACTGACCAACATAAGTAGCATTGCATCGTGGTCAAGATAATCTATAAACACCACTTTTATTAAGAATGGGATTAAATGAAACTTCTCGATTAATCTTACCAATACAGGTCATAAAATGGATATTAAACACAAGCCATGGGTGTTACATATTTATGATAAAAGTCAAAAATTTGGTAAATGGCAGTTGAGATCAATAAATTAAATAAAAACCCAAATTTTACAATTTTAAATAATCAAATAGACCATAAAAAACTCCTTTTTATTAAATTTTAAATTATAAATATCGTAAAAATATTTATCAACTCCACCCGCAATTTCTTCATTCACAAAAATCTCACCTACTTTCCCTATATATTTCCAAAATAAAAGAATAATTATTCATTACTTGATAATGACTTAATAAATCGAAAGTACATTAAAGTACAAATTAGACAAAGTGAAGAGTTTCCATTAATTTATAAAAATGGATTTTCACAAAATAAATAATCAATTTTCTGGCTCGCCAATCGTAAATAGTTATTTGAGGCAGCTAGATCATTTTATTCAGGTCATATAGTCAGAGATTTTATTTTGTCTATTTGAATGATTCAATGCATTCCCAAACTTCTTCAAAGGCTACTAAAAATTTTCTAACAGCTCTTAAACTAAATGCTATGCACGTACTTTCTAATTAGAGAATATTATCTAATAAATTATTGTAGCTTTAAATATTAATAATTATAATAAATAATATTTAAGTATCAAATTTTATTTCCTGAAGCCATTATCCATTTTATTTTTAAATATTAAGTAGTTGGTAATTTTGTAATTTTAACTTTATTAAATTATTATGTATATGATTCATACAAAGCACACCAATATCTTTCTATTTACGTGCTTGATATAAATAGTTACAGAATAATAATTTAGATATAATAATATTATCTTTCGCGATTCGTCAAACTTTTCTTCAGAGATTTTCCTGAAATAGAAAATTTTTAATGGTTGTTATCATAATTACAATAATTCTTTTAGGTCATTGGAAAATTGTAAGGCTTGTTTTAAGGATGTTTGGGAGATAAAATTGGCGAAAAAAGTGTATGGAATGAAGTCATTATTAATATACACGTGTCAGAAGTTATACTTCTTTGGCATCATTAAAAAAACAATTTTTAATTGCATGCAAATAATTAATTATAATCAAATAATAAATGGACTATAGAAGGATCAGTCAACACAGTCAATAAAGTTCAGTTTAAATTTGAACAAATAAATAAATATATAATTTCTTACATTAAGTGTAACATAAATCATAACAACAGCATCAACCTGTGAATTTTGTGTGACGGTGATTCGTGAGCATCTTAAAATTTCACTTAATTTTTTCATAACGCACCTAAAGAAGTATAACTTCAAAAAAACACCGTTGAATATGGATTTTCATAGTAAATACAATGAATTTCAATCATGTATTTGTTTAAATGATATATTTTTTAGAATTATAATAATTATTTTAAGATGAGAGTAACACGAGCGAGCGACCAAGCTATAATTAAAAAAAAAAAACAACTTAAATAATTTAATTTGTTTTAATTTCTTCTAAAAGTAATTTATTTTTAAAATTTTCTTTAAAAGTTTCTTGTAAATCATATTTATTATTATTTTTACTTTTAAAATATGTAAAAAAAAAATATATATATAAAATTATTTTAGAGATCAGTATCATTAAATCGCCTCCAATAAACGAAATTTAATGAATTTTTATTGAATCAAAACTAAACGTTTATATATTTTGAATTTTAAAATAAATTTTTAAGACAATTACAATAACGTTTACTGAGAAATCATTAAAAAACTATGAATTGTTTCCGATAAAAAATTTTGCAATATAAAATAAATAAACTCATGAATTTCTGCGAACTTTTATTACGAAACTTGGGTGCGTGTACGTTATGTACGCGCGTCAGAAGTCTTCTTTGTGCATCATTAAAAAACAATTTTTAATTGCATGTAAATAATTAATTACAACCTCCCCAAGATGGTGCCATTTAGTGCAATTTTTTGAAACTTTCCGGGGAAAAAGACTAATTAAATAACAGTCAATAGATATTTGGTGCTTGTTGCTTGTAGAACCCTTTTGGAATCAGATACTGCTCACTTAACAATAATAATCATAAAATATTCTGATCAGCAGTTGAGTATAGTAGAGCAGTTTTTTAAAAAACAACATAAAATTATTATTTATTCCATAATATTAATTAATAAAAAATTTAATTTTTATATTTTTTATATAAGACATATGTAATACTATGTATATATAATTATACTGGATGTTCCAGGTAGATTGATAAGTATAGATACTTGAAGAAAACTACCAATAAAAACGGGCGGTTTAATAAGGTTATTTAATGAACACCTTAACTCAAATTTTGATAATGTCCTAAATATTTTCTAGCGTTAAAAATTTTTAGACTAAAATTAATATATCTTCATACATATCATATATACAGGGTACATAAATGGCGTACGAAAAAAATGATTAGCACTTGCAATAGATTTTTGAAAAAATATTACACAAATTTCAGTATCAACTAAAATAAGGAGAGTATAGTGAGTCACCAGTAAATACACCGTGACTCTTTTCAATGGTCCCGGGTTCGATTCCCAGTACGGTTAATTGGTTAATTAAGTCATGCATGTCTCAGTAAAAGACAAATTAATGAGAAACCGCGAAAGGCTCATTATAATATTTATGGTTCTTTAGATCGCACCTACATTTACTTAGATAGGTAATTCTAGAGCTAATACATGCAAACAGAGTTCCAACCAGAGATGGAAGGAATACTTTTATTAGATCAAAACCAATCGTTGTAATTTATGACTCTGAATAACTTTAAGCTGATAGGACGGCATCATCCTATCAGTCTGCTTTATGAACTGTCGATGATAGGTTCTGCGTCTACCATGGTTGTAACCACATCCAAGGAAGGCAGCAGGCGCACAAATTAGTTAAATTAACCTAAGCTCCCTGGCCTTGGACAATTAAATTGGTTAAATAGAAAAGAATGACTTTAGCTTATACTTTATTTAAGACAGATATAAATAATCTAAAATAGTCGGAATTATTATGACTATTCCATTAAATTTTATGACCACTGCTCCTGAATCGTTCTGTCCTGTAACATATTATTACATCTGTGTTGGATCTGGATCTGTTTTCTTTTTGTTTTTTTATTTCAAAATTAATTTTATGAAAAGAGAAATTATGTTTTCATTTAGATTAAAAAAAAAACAATAAAATTAAAATCCAAAATAATATTTTGTTTAGAAAATTAACCTGAAGGTGATCGTATTGATTTTAATTAATTACGTATTTAAGTGAATCAAAAAAGTATTCTGTGCTATGATTATCTATGATCCAGAGGTCAGGGACCTTTGAATTTGTTTTTTTAATCGATTTAAAGTTGTTCAATTAATCTCACATGTATGTAATAATAGACCAGGGTCGATAATTTTTGAAACCAAAAAAATTTATATTGTAGTTGGGTGAAACCCATTGGAAACGGAGGAGAATATAAGAAAAATGAAGGGAAAAATAATTTATGGGCGATCTGAGGTAGGGAAGTGGAAGTAGGTGAGTTTTTAAGGGTAAAACACGGTTTATCTGGATTCCCGGCCAAACTACAAGTCATATGGAAAAAAGTAAAATGACAGAAGTTGTAGGTAATAAAAAAATCTACAACTTTTGTAGTGACACTTTTTGCACATTACCTCAAAATTAATGTAAAAAATTGAAAAAAGCAAGTTTTTAGGTTTATCTTTTACAAAAAAAAAAAAAAAATATTCACGAAAACTTACCTTTTTATGTTCCAAATACACGGTAATTTTTTCGATTTAAAATATTTATTTTTTCACCTTATTTTGAATAAATATCGAAAAAAGACTATTTTTCAATCGAAAAATTTTGTGGTTATGTGAAAAAAGTGTAAATACAAAAGTTGTAGATATTTTTATTACCTACAACTTTACTATTCAACTTTTTCCAGAAGACTTGTAGTTTTGCCGGAAGTCGGGATATACCGTGTTTTACCCACCCATCCACTTTCCGACCACAGATCGTCAGCAAATTAATTTTCCTTTTATTTTTGTTATATTTTCTTCCGTTTCCAATAAGTTTCATCCTACTAATTTTTATTTCTTTTTACCATTTTTAAAAGCTTCTACCCTGGTCTATAATAGTTCGTAATATTTTTTGTCAACTCTCCAGAAATTGTTCCATTTTTTCCTCGCATGCATGTTACTTCCGGTTGTGATTTCCAGCATCATTTTACTGTAGTAACCTATTAATCCAAATTTACCAAAAACAAGATTTTTACTAACCTTAATAAAATATATTCTTTTTGGGCATGGACTGAATCTGGCCGTCCCTAAACATTTTTGTTCCATTCGGCTAATCTTTCCGTTTGTAAATTTGGTAAACGTAACTTATACAGTGAATTTCTGCTCGAAATCACAACCAGAAGTAACAAGCAAACGAGCAAGACATTAATAAAAAATTTTTAATTTTCAGATAAAAAAAATGATTGGATTAAAGATTTCTCTATGGATTTGTGGATTATTATCATTGATCAATGCAAATTTACTTGATTATTCCAAAACGAGCAATAGACGACCGGCTAAATTCAATGCGTACAAAGTGTCACTCACACAGCTTGGATATATTCAAGTAAGTATACAGTACAAAGCGGGTCGTTGCTAGATCACTTTTTTAATTATTGGCTCAAATAGTTGCCATTATAAGAACCGTAGGAAATTAAATTAATTTATATTTATGTAAATAAGTATCGTATTCCAAGACTTAGTGTAGTAAAGTATAATAAACTTTTTGAAGTTATACTTCTTTAGGCGCTTTATTAATTTTAAAATGCGCGCGCATCACCGTCACACATAATTGACAGGATTTATGTTACACTGAATGTAAGAAAATATATATTTATTTATACAAATTTTTCAAATTTAAACTGAGCTTTATTGACTGTATTGACTGATTCTTCTCCAGTCCTTTTATTATTTTATTGTAATTAATTATTTGTGCATGCAATTAACAATTGTTTTTTAATGATGCCAATGAAGTATAACTTCTGACACGCGTACATAACGTACACGCAACCCATTTGGGTTTTCGACTAACAATAGTACTTAATCAATTTTAATCAAATCAAAAAATGTATCAAACACCTGTTATTATGTTGGTTGCATTTTACAAAACCAATATATCTTGGTCAACAACATTGACACGGTATGACCTAAATTTTATAACAACAACAGACTATAAAAATACCGGAAAGGTCAGGAAACCGGTTTGTATATATAAAATATTTACTAATATTGCAAAAAAAATTTAATCATAAATTAATTATTTAAATCACACATAAACATAATTTATTTTTTAAATGAAATCCGTTGAAAAATTAATTGAATTTTTGCTTTTATTTTTTTTTCTTGGTAGTAGAAAAACAAACGTCATTATTTCAAACAAAACTTAATATGCTAAAAAGAAAAAAAAATGGGTTCATGTACGTTATGTACGCGCGTCAAAATTAATACTGCTTTGGCATCATTAAAAAAAAATTTTTAATTGCATGCAGATAATTAATTATAATAAAATAATTAAAGGACTGTAGAAGGATCAGTCAACACAGTCAATAAAGCTCAGTTTAAATTTGAACAAATAATATAAATAAATATATTAAGTGTAACATAAAACTTCAACCTGTGAATTTTGTATGACGGTGATGCGTGCGCATCTTAAAATTTCAATCTCATCATTTTTTCATCATATTATAAATGAGAATTATAATATTACAAACATGAACAAAAATTAATGCTTCTTGTCGATTACTACAACCCCCCGCAGCTGTATTTGTGAGGAATTTTATGTTAAGGAGTGGGATGATGAAAAAAATGAATTGTCTCCAAATTGCAAATAAATTGGCTTAATAAATTTTCTGAATAAGTTTTTGGAACAACCTTCGATCGTTGATTATTTTCGAGAATGTTTAGGCATTTTTAGTGATCTACAAACCAGATATATATATATATATATATATATATATATATATATATATATCCATATAGCCGTTTTTGAGATATTATAGTACAGCTATTACCGCACATCGTACATTGAAGATTCTATTTATTTCAAATGATTTCCAGTTAAGATTTAAATTTCTTTGGATTCATGCCAAGTTCTAAATCTATTTACATATTTTTATCGAATTTTTATTAAAAATAAAAAACTTAAACTATTGGCCTTGTACCCAATGGTGAAATTTTGGAAATTTGAAGTAGCAACTAACAATTTGAAATTCGTAGCGGCTATGTATTTTTTGGAATTAAAAAATCAAGTTAGTTAATAGGAAAACTTGAAACGTATTTGAAAGAATTTTCGAAATCTATCCATTGGGTCCCATGGAACCATGGAACTTTTAAACCATAAAAAATGGTTCAAAGACATAAAATGTGACAACTTTTCTTAGAAACCTTTTATTCATTATCGGGTTAGATTCGCCACAATTTCAACTCAAATTTAGGTTACAAGCACATTTGCAATACATATTATTAATATATTGTAGTGTGAACTACATATTTAGAGTATTTTATGAATGCTAATCATTAAAAATAGTTCATACAATGCAGCTATATGTCGAGTATCTGAACCATTAAAATTGTTATTTACACTTTTTTTTATTCAGTAAGAACTGAAATAATGTAAAAATCACATCATTTTTAAATTAACTTCTTTCAAGAATAAAATGTTACGACCATATTTAAGCATAAGTGAGAATTCTCTTAACTTACGCAGTGCTTGCATACAGAATTCTTAAGTACAAAATATTTTCTCACCTACACATTAGTTAAGTAAATCATTAAATGAAGTATTCAAATGGCGTGACAAGTTTTACTTTATTTGCATGGTTCATTGTTTTTTTTTTTTATAAAAGTTGCATTTTTACCAATAAAAGTGGTGACCATGATAAAAGTTCAAGTTCATGTGTTAGAAAATATTTCGTATTTTAATATTTCTAAGTAATTATACTTAATTACTTAGAAATATAAATTTACTAGGCCGATTCGGATTAAAAATTTGTGCCGCCTCTGGGCACTGGGAAAAACGCTGCCCCATTACCGAAATTTTACATAAAATGAGTAAAATTTCGATATAATAGCATTTTTAAATTGGACATTCAGCAATCGACCGAAACCTTTTAGAATATTCTAGAACTCCCAAAATCCCAATTCGACCAATCTAGCCATTCAAAAGTTATGTGGGGCTTACTTACATACAATATATGGTTAGAAATGGCTTAAAACGCCGAAATCTGATGACAACCTCTTTCATCCAAATTAGACGGAAATCAATAAGGGAAGTTAAACAAAATTGCAATATTTATAATTTTGACCATACCCATGATAATGAAAACAATTATTTTATTTATTATAATTTGAAGTTTTTAACATGATGACAGTTTTCAAGGCATTTTCTATAACACGAAAAAAATTCCTTTTCCGCCACTCTTTATTTTTCTGTCCTTAAATTTCCGCCTTAATTTCCAGTAGGTTTCATCCTACTATAATTTTTTTTCCACTTTTTACCATTTTTAAACACTTCTACCCTGATCTATTAGGTTTGGTCCAAATTTCAAGTATCTAGCTAATCGGGACGTTAGTTTAAAATCAATTACGTTTTAAATATGGCTTGTAAAAATTAACTGAACACTATTCTGTTTACTTTTACAGTTTTTACGCTACGAGCTTGATGTACCCGAAATTAATGAATTCACCTATTGCATTTGGATGAAGAGTACCAATTTTACGCATTCACATCCGTTGCTGTCATATTCAAGTAAGTTTCCAAAAAAAATTTTGTTTAGTTCCAAAAAAACGGAATTTTCGACAAATAAAATCATTTAACATCAAAAAATCTTTTTCAGTTCACGAACATGATCGATTAATTCGAGGTTGGATAAGTGATCATGGTACGAAAATTAATTTGGCAATTCTGGAAGAGATTGCATACAAGATTCCAGTTTTTCTGAAAGAACATATTTGGTATCATATTTGTCAATCGTGGGATTCGTTTACTGGATATTCAAGTTTACATTTAAATGGAAAATTACTACATTCGGCTTATAACAAGAGGGTAAATTAATTCAAAAGACAAAAAAAAAACGCGTTAAAAGTTAAACGCGTACAAAGTTTTTTTGGTGGTCTAAACATGCTTGAAAGAAAATTTGGCTGAGTGTGCTTAGGGGAAGCTAACTATCTTAACGTGTTTTTAACGAATGGTAGTATTTGATTGTAATAATTTTGGATTTCCCCATTTTATCCAAGACATTATATCGAGTTTTGAGAAAACATTCTGCCAAATCATGAAAGAATATTCCATTAGTCAAATTTTACACCAGGCTGGTTGCGTTTCTCCACCTTAATGAGTGATATTTGTCCAAGAAATGTAGACCTTTCAGGATTTTCAGGGGCATATTGAATATGAAACATTGTTCATAGCTATTACTTCTTTATTTTTCTTCGGTCCTTCGATTTTTGTTCAAAAATTCATCCAGCAAACCCGTTAAAATTCGATTATAGACTGCCTTCGAATAACTTTCAAGCATATTTTCGCCCTTCTCCAGTGATTCTGCCGAAAGGTGGTATTATTTTGACATTATAGAATTACCTTACAAATTTTATAGTAATCTCAAATTCAAAATTCAAAGTAAGAATTTAACTTATTTAATTTGTAATATTTTCAGGTTCATAAAATAATCGCACCAGGTCATGGTGACATTGTTGTCGGTCAAGAATACACCGATTTCGATAAAGGTCTAGAAGATGGAATTGAAGGTTCTGTATATGGTTTTAATATGATACTAGAATCAATTTTTATGAAGAAGCATTCAAATTTCGACGCAACGCCAAATAAGATAAAACCAAGCCACTACAATGACTTAGTATTAGTTTCCAGAATACCATCATTACCAATCAGTCACAATGATCAACGAAAGGATCCAAAAAAACAATTTTCACCGATTTACGATCCCAACGAGGATATTTCGTTTCGATTGAATCTATTACGAAGAAATCATGTCGTCCAAAAACCTGCAAAAGTTATGGAAATGATGACAAATTTAAGACCTCCACCTCCTCAACGAGTATTTCTGCGAGATTTGAGACACAATACGACTTTATCCCGCGCAAAACGCTACGTTACGGGTTCAAGTGTTCTGGAATCATTACCATTGGGAGTGCAATTAATTGAAATGGGTTACAAAAATTGTCTAAAAGGTCGTGGTGGACCCCTAGCTGGTGAAAAAGTTCTAATTAATTGGAGTATGACAACTGTTCGTGTTTTTGGAGGTGCCATATTGAAACCAATTAAACCGGCTTGTGGAGATTTTTGAAAAAAGGATATTCAAATTCATTTTTTGCCATAAAAAAAATTTATCCAAGATGTTTCAGATGTTTCAGATGTTTGTTATTGTTTTAATTATTTAGATTTACAAAGGGTCGTTTTTAAATCAGGCAATAAACTGTCAACTAGTCACAAAAATAATTTATTTTGCAGTATTTTAGGGGTGTACGACCACGGTCGAATAAAAAATAAGGCTTGAATTTGCAATATTCGTTCTAAATTCAATACCGTGTTCGTACACCTTTAATTAAATTATATTTTTTGTATATTTAATTTTTGAATAAAACTTATGTAAAATTTTCTTTGAAGTTTTAAATCCATTAATTTGGACGGATTCCATTTACACCCCATTAAAATGTTAGTAATCCACTAATACAGTTATTAAACTAATTTTATGCCTTTTTTTTTGGATCTTTTAATGTTTTTCGATCAAATTTACAGGAAAAAACGTTTTGTTTTTAAGTTTTGTTCTTAGTCTAAAAAATGTGGTCACAATATGTTCCGAATGAAAAGAGCCACAATCATCTAATCTTAAATTTAAGCTTTCGATGATCAAAGGACGAAAAATTTTGTATTCCGTCAAAGTTGTCGAATAAAATGTCCTGTCTTATTCTGGTGATTTTCATTTTTACGTTTTCTTTTTTGGTTTCAACGATTTTCATCAAATTATCATAGTTTAATAAAAGCTTAAAAATGTATGCTTAAAAAATGCTTAAGAATTGATAATTTTTCATAGATAAGTTAAAATCGAATTAATTTTTGCCTTGTTAAAATCTAAAAAATTGTCTTACACAGCGTATCTTTAGAATTTAGAGTGTCGTAAGTTTTCTTAAAATTTGGCCAATGACAAAGCTTTTACTTCGCATAAGTATTTAATTTGTAGACCGCCTGATGAAGTGTTAATAAAGAACACGAAACGTTGCGAAGTAAAAGCTTTTGTCTTGATGTTTTCACTGATCCTTCATCCTCTAATTCTTCATAAATAATTCATCACATATGATCTCAATTAATAAAATTTTTCCGATAATTTCTAGATACAGCTAAATTTTATCTTATTCGTCTATTCTGATTAGAATTTTACTTAATTTATAAATTTTTTATGTTAAATGAAAGAATTTCTTTCAAAACTGTAAACAAGTTTGCATAAATTGGATTCAAAAACATCAAATAAGATTTAGATTTAGAAAAAAAAAACAATGTTTATTGCATCATAGTAAAGTTTTATTAATATATGCGTTGGGATGTCGAATGCAATTAGAAGCCACTTAAAGTTCTCTTTATTAAAAAATAAAAAATTATTATTAAAATATGCCATATAACTTCCATATATAGGTACCAAATCCATGTTCAGATTTTTATTAATTCTGTTTTAAACAATACAACTACTGTACAGAAAAAGTCAAAACAATAATACGATGGGGCATGTGTGAAGGGAAGCAGAATGTGTGCAGCTATGTGCTCACTTTGTTAGGAACTATCTTAGTATTCACCTTTGTACAAACCACAGGGAAATCCATAGAAAACCTTTGGTAAGAGTACATTTGGCACACTTATAGTTTAAAAAAACATTGCACAGATTATGGCACACGCATACATAAGAGATATATCTTATATTACACACACTACCATACACACGCATATATACTTTGTTTAATATACTGTTTTGTTTAAAGGCATTGATATTCACCTTTGAGTGATTATGGTAGATTTTCTACCGCTGTAACGAGTGGGGAATATGACTTACTCACGAATATTCTCACTATAATTCTCATATAGAGTAACAAATCTTTTTATAAACAGTACAAACGTATTTAATGAAATTGAACCGTAAGTCTTTATCATAACTTTTTCGTATTGCATTTCCCAAACACTTTGTACTACATACAGGATAGTAAATGAGTATTACAAAGAGATTTTAGTCTTGATTAAGATCAAAGACTACACAATCATTTTTTTAAATTAACAATTCCATTAAAATAAAAATTCAAAGGAAAAAAAATGTCATTAATTATGATTTGTTAGTTAGTTCATATGGATCTCTTCTCGTCTCGCTTTACATTTACTTGAACTGGATTGCTATTATTAAGAATACAATGACTAAACGAAGTTTTAGAACGGTTTAGTACTACAACGTAAACTAAGCGAATTCTCTTTTAAAACATAAATAAAAATTTAGATGAAGTGATAATAGTTTTTTGGGAAGATGACTAGCCTTTAATTAGACGCGCGGGGTCTAAATGATCTCGAGTGATCTTTAATTTTAGGCTTTAATTTGTGAATCATATCCCAAAATTGTCTTAAAAACGTTTTAATTTTCCATTTTTGTTAAGAAGGCCTGTTAGATAAAGTTATGAATTAGAATTATATTACTCCTGAAGTCATATTGAATGATTCTGGTATAAGTTAAGCTCAAGTTAACGAACAATTAAAGAAGATTATTGACTTTAAACATCAAAAAAAATACACAGCGTTATTTGGTACATGGTCACAATCAGACTACACATTTCACTATTGAATAAATTTGAATACAATTTAGATATTGAATAGAAGAATATTTATAAATTAATGTTTATATTTTCATTTTATCGATAAAAAATAGACCTTAACGTAGTTTTTCCAAAATAATTTGTAAATAAAAAATCGAGTACACATTAATTGAATAGTAGTCTTTACAAATCTTTTGTCTATGGTAGTAATCAACCGACCTCCTTAAGTATCGAGTCAACTAATATAACATTTAATATATTTTCGTGATGAAACTATAACAACTTTCTATCAGTTTTAAGTAAAACATTAAAATAAAAATCATACAATAATAATTATAAAAATTCACAGCGCTAGCTAGACTCACTCCGTTCTTAATGATTAAATAATGTAATTAAAAAGACAATTAAATTTGTTGTAAAAGTCGTTTTTTTCTTATAAATAGATGAAATTCTTGTGAATATATTTTATTTCACAAGTGTCAGGTCAATTCTATATGAACTGAAAATGTTATTCCAGAAACATCGTTTTCACGCTGTGTAGAAAATTTAAACTTTAGTATTGATTTTCATTGGTAATAGTGAAGATTTCTCTGAAATATCAATGTAGTGTGCTTATTATATAATAAAGAATTCTTTAAAATCATTTCCGAAAAATTAGTCAAATAGCCTAAAACGTCATACTGTCTGTATTCTTGTCTTTGTCTGTATGAGCACTTAAAGAGTACTTAAAGTCTCCTTGTCTTACACATTGTTTTAATATTTGGTTTATCTTTACTTTTGAAGTTATATTTCATTAGGCGCGTTATGAAAACATGATGAGAGTGTCACCGTCACACAAAATTCACTGATTGAAGCTGTTGTTATCACTTTATGTAAGAAAATATATTTATTTATTGAAAATTTCAAGTCTAAACAGTGTTGACTGATCCTTCGCCAGTCCTTTTATTCTTTTTATTGTAATTAATTATTTTCATGCAAATAAAAATTGATTTTTAATGATGCCAAAGAAGTATAGCTGCTGACGCACTCAATTTTGTTTTATTGAAATAAAATCTAGAAAAATTGATATTATTACGATAATCTTAAAATCATTAACGGTTGAAACCTCCAGAATGTGGTTTCATGCTTTGCCTTTGGCTTCGATGCCTTACAGAAAAAACTTTCACCCATCTGTCAGTCTACTAATAATAAACTCTGAATTTAGATATTTAATTAATTAATTTTTTTTTTTTTTAATATATATATAATTTAATAAAATAGTTTATATATATTGTATTAAATAAATGATCGATTTAAACGAATATAAAAGTCAAGTTCCGTGCTATCAGAATCAGAAGCGGTAATAATCATTTATTTTATAAAATAATAGTGATTTAATAAAATTAAAAATAACTTCTTTTTTTTCGTTTTAATATTTATTAATTTGAATGAACATTTTGTTATTATTTTCTTAATCTATTTAGAAAGTAAAATTATTATTTTTTTTATAATAATTTTATTTATAATAATAAAATTATTAATTATTCAATTTATTAAAAATAAAAAATAAAGTAAAATAAATCAATAAAAAATTGATATGAAGAAAAAAGTATATCTAATCGGGCATGGAACCTACAACCTTTTAGTTTCTAGATCAATGTATAATAATTATATGTAACAGGCCAGCCGCCAGGGCTGGATTTATGATAGGGGCAGTCGAGGCTAGTGCCCAGGATGGAAAATTTTTAGGACGGAAAAATTCAGAAAGTGAGAAAAGGAATTTTTTCGCTTTATGCTTTGAAAACTGTCATCATATTAAAAACCTCAAATTATAATAAATAACATAATGTTTTTCATTATCAAGAGTATGTTCAAAATTATAAATCAGTTTCATGAACAAAATTGTGAAAAAGTTACAGTGATAATTCAAAAATTATTTCAATTTATAATTTTTAACTTTCCTTATTCATTTCCATCTAATTTGAATGAACGAGGTTGACATCAGATATCGGCGTTTTACGCCATCGCTAACTATTTCCATATGATGTATGCTTATAAACCCTACATAACTTTTGAACGGCTAGATCGAATTGGGATTTGGGGCGTTCTAGAATATTCTAAAATGTTTTCGGTCAATTGCTAAAAGTCCTATTTAAAAATGGTGTATTTGTATTTGCTATTCCCCAACTTGAATCATTCTGTACCAAAATATTTCAGAAGAAAAATTGTTGATTTAATTTTTTTGTTTTGTTTTAAATTTTAAACAACATTGTAATTAATTACAACAAAAAAATTAATTTGCTTATTAATTAAATTCTCATTAATATAAATAAGTAATTATGATATTTTGATGAATCTATTATAATAAAACAATTCATTCATCATTATTTTATATATTTTTATTGTATTTTTTTTTGTGTATCCAAAATAACAATTTTTAAAAAAAAAGTTCACAGTTTTGTTTAAATAATTAAAGTGAATGTTTAAACAAAACTATACAAACATTTAAAAGAAATATTTAGAATAATATTTGAAATAACAATACTGAATCTATTCGTAATGGACCATCTTGTTCTTAACAAAAATTTATCAAAATTTTCAAAAATCGACAAAATATTTTTGTGTTTGATTTCGATAAAATTATTTTAATAAGAGTAGTTTGATCTGTATATTTCAAAAATAGTATCTATTTTAACTACGAATCTGGTTTTTGGAGTATCGCTTGATATCCGATCCGGTATTGTATCTTATAAATACGTATTTCAATTACAAAGTAATCATTATCGGTATGAATTACTGGTTGCTAATTTAACGATCTGCACAAATATATTTTGGATCCTGCGCAAATATAAACATTAATTTAGAAATGTGATCATTCTTCTACCCAAGATCTCCATTTCAAATTTATTCAATAGAGAAATTTGTAGTCTGATTGTGACCATGCACCATTTAACGCTGTGTATTTTTTACGATGTTTAAAGTCGAAAATCTTCTCTGATAAACTTTGCAAACTTATATTAGAATCATTCTATATGACCTCACGAGTTATATATTTCAAATTCATCACATTATGTTTAAATTGAATTAAATTTATAAAAAATATTTAAATAAAAACTTCCATTTTTTTATTCGGTAAATAAATTGAAATAATTGAATTTTGTAATATAACTGTTAAACTCAGTGTGATAATTGGATATATTCACAAATTAGTAACAGCTATTTTATTAATGTTTAGTTTTATTTGTGATATTTATAATTAGCTAATTCATAAGGTCTGTTTGTCATTACGACATCATCATTTTGATATTGTTTTAGTATATAAATTTTATCAATCAAATGTGTTTACGAACCATGCAATAATTTGTTGTTCAATGTATGCGACATTAATTTTAAGTCGCTTTTAATTTAATGTCAATTTTTTATATTTGCAAATTCTTGTAAGAATGGAGAATAGTTTTATATTAGGAGCGTTATAAACTTTTCAATGGAAAATTCTTGTAGTGTGACCGATTTTATAAATCTGGAAATTTGACATATCTTTATGTTTTATGATTACTCGAACCGAAATCAAACGTTTTTAGAAAGATGTTGTGTGTGTGTTTGTGGAAATGTGTGCATGGCTGTGCATTTGGGTTTTTTCGTTGCGATTATCTCGGGAATAAATAATGCTATCGACATGCAACCACTTTCATTCAGTACGAAACTTAAAATAACAGCAAAATCGGTCCAGACGTTTTTGTTAAGAATAATAATAAAAAAAAAGATAAAAATACCCATATTTATAATAATAAAAAAATTATTATTTTTTGACTCATTTTTACTTTTAAGACCTGGTTTGGAAAAATTTTGAAACCCAAAAAAAATTTATAGTAGGATGAAACGCATTGGAAACGGAAGAAAATATAACAAAATTGAAAGGAAAAATAACTTACGGGCGCTTTGAGGTCGGGAAGTGGAGGGTGGTGAGTTTTTACGTGTAAAACACGGTTAGATAAACCGTGTTTTACACATAATATCTCATCCCTTTCCACTTCCCGACCGCAGATCGCTCGTAAATTGTTTTTCCTTTCATTTTTATTATATTCTCTTCCGTTTCCAATGGGTTTCATCCTACTATAATTTTTTTTCACTTTTTATCATTTTTAAAGGATTACCCTGGTCATGTTGAGAAATTCGTCGTTTTAACGTTGTTGGTAGCACCTAGACAACTTATTAAGTAAGATATTTATGCAATAGTCACCAAAGCATTGTCGGAAGTCACTGCTACGAGGTCTGGTCTGCGAATTGGCGACGCTTCGGAGTGAACGCTAGCCGAACCGCGAATAATTACAATACAACCAGAATAGCCCGTTCGAGTTTAAGAGATAATGGCTGCAAATGCAGGAGTGGACTTAAAGAATGACTTTTTCACTGAAGGTTTTTTCACTGACAGTTTTATTCTGGCCCATCGCAGTGTCCGTTCTGCAAATAATGTGGTAATATTAGCAGATGTGAGTTGTACCAGAAATATGGTATACAAAAGTTTTGAATTTGAGATTAAGATATCGCTTCTTTTCTCTTGGGCACATGTCATTTTTACTAATAAAACATGAAACCACGCATGCAAAGTTGTTGGTTACAGCTACTATATATAGACTTATAAGGAAAAGATAGTACTGATTGAATTGTCTCAAATGATTAATTGATTAAGATGGCTTGCATTATTTATTGATTTGAGTATTAAATTCTGTTTTTAAAAAGAAACCATTCTTATTGAATATATATACACTAATTAAGTGAAGCATATGATCTTTAGAAGTCATATCGATGACTTTGTAGCCATCAAATTCGTTGATACATGATTGTAAAAATAAAATCCATATAATTAACTAGGTAAGCACGGGGGCCATACTTGGTTGTGGTTATGAGTTAAATAGGAACAAGAGATTAGGTAGAATTAAAAAGACCTCTAACAAATGTTTGGCATGAGAAATCATTTTTATGTCGTTTTCATTGTATTTTTTCCAAACCATGCAATTTTCCTGATACATTTCGTTTTCGTAGAAACTTCGAGATATAAAAACACTCGGCTGTTACAAATATACAAGGTTGTATAAAAATTTCCATTAAATCCATTAATGACACTCATGAGACTAATTGAAAATATCGATACTTTATTTATGAGTAAAATCAAATCAAAAGTATCGTACCTATTAAAATATCGAATCAAATATATCGACTGCTGAGGTATAGGCACTTTGTGGACAAAAAAATAGTAGATAAAATCGATAATACATCAGTAAGTATCGATATTTCTTATTGCATTGGCAAAATTTTCTAGGAAAAAGAATTAGAACCATACTTTGATTTCGATAGGTTTTCTTAAAGACTTTTCAGAAAACAATTATCAAGAGTATCAATAACTTATATTTATTTTTAATTTTTTTTAATTTATGTTATTGATTTTCCAAAAAAATTGCGGTTAAATTTAAATAAAACATTGATTATCAATATGTTTATCCATTTTTTATCTGTTGTTTTAAATAAATTAATTTTAAATAAATATTTCAATTTTGATACAGATGAAATTTTCCACTCTTATTCCGCACAAAAATAGCACTCTTGCCAAAAAGTACTGAAATGATCTATTTATCGAATACAAAAGTATCGTTATCGAAAGATATTCGATACCAAAAAGTATCCAGTGCCATAAGGTAAATTATATATTTCAAAAAGAACTTAAAAATGTTAATTTTCAAGAAAAAGTCTGGCAAAATTTCTTGCCATAAAATAAATTTATAAAAGTAAAAACGCTGTCTGCCTGATTTTGGTGACGTAATACCGGTAAATAATATTGAGAATACTGGTATAACAAACACATTCAGAACAAAACATAACCTTCAAACTTTCAAATATTATGTTAATAAATGACAGTTTAGATTGAACTGACAGATGACAACTTATAGTTTATACCAATATGACATCACACCATGACAGTTCGAGGTTTAGGTCACGTTATATAAATATTAAAATTATCGACTTTTAATTTTAATCAAATAAAACAACTTTAAAACTATTTTAGTATATTTTTACATAAATTTTAATTTTTTTTCTATACAGTGACATATACAAGATTAAATTCAGTGTACTTTTTCGGGATGAAATCAATCAAGCTTATATTATAAGAATTCAAAAAAATATCTGAAAAATATATAAAGAGTGAAAGGTAATAAATTTAATTGAATTCCATTATAATGTTTTCAATCATTATAATATGAATTCATTCAGTCAGATAGATACCTGTAGATATTAAAATAATTTTAAGATATCATATATTTGTAATTGTAATTGACTTATGTAAGACTCAAAGTATCAGACTCAGAACTCAGATATTAAATTTAATATAAAAAAAAAAACCGGATATTAATTATTATGATTATTTTAATAATATTATATAATCGTTTTAATTGGAAGTAAATTAAACAACTATTCTTTTTTTTGTATGCTGTAAAGTTTGATATTATTTTTAACTTATTTTTATAAAATATACAAAATATTTGTTTCATTTTTAAGATGTAAATAAAAGTACTAAAGGCTTTTATCAATAGCTTTTTGAAGCACCTAATCCAGCACTAATAACAAGTTTTGGAATTTAGTATGCTCAATGTTGACATGAATACTTAGAGCTTGACGAAGAATTTTTTAAAAAGTAAACCCTTTTATTAATTTAATCAAATTTTTATTTCCACCAAACCTAGCATTTTCAAAAGTTTTAGCAGTTTTTGTTGAGAAATTTGGCAATTTTTGAAGTAATACTTCTTTAGGCGCGTTATGAAAAAATAATCAGAGTGAAATTTTAAGATGCGTGAGCATCCCGTCACACAAAATTCACAGGTTGTTATGATTTATATTACCCTTAATATAAGAAAATACATAATTATGTATTTATCAAATTTCAACTGAGCTTTATTGACTGTGTTGAGTATCCTTCACTAGTTATTTTATTATTTTATTGTAATTAGTTATTTGCATAAATTGTTTTTTAATGATGCCAAAGAAGTAAAACTTCTCACGCGAGTACATAAGTACATGTACCGACATTTTTTTTTCAAGCAAAGAAAACGGCAAAGAAAATTAAGAACCATGTTTTAAAATCGAAATAAAAACATAAATGCAAGACTTAAAGACACCGCATGTATATTGATTTTCATTTCATTTTAACGTTCATTTCGAAGGAAATTGGTTTCATGTGATTTAATTAACATAAGGTTTGTTTGCGTCTGTGGTTTTCATTCTACTTTAACATAACTCAATCGAGAATTAGTATTTCTCGTCTAATTTATATCTTTAATAAACTGATAACTGATTTTAAATGTAGTTTCAAGTATCAATGACCTTTGAAACTCCACAAATCCTTTATTACTATAGTTTGTTCAATGAGAGCTTGTTTTTTGAAGTTATATTACTTTTGGCGCGTGAAGAAAAAATGAAATTTTAAGATGCGTGAGCATCCCGTCACACAAAATTCACAGGTTGTTATGATTTATATTACCCTTAATATAAGAAAATACATAATTATGTATTTATCAAATTTCAACTGAGCTTTATTGACTATGTTGAGTATCCTTCTCTAGTTATTTTATTATTTTATTGTAATTAGTTATTTGCATAAATTGTTTTTTAATGATGCCAAAGAAGTAAAACTTCTCACGCGAGTACATAAGTACATGTACCGACATTTTTTTTTCAAGCAAAGAAAACTAAGAACCATGTTTTAAAATCGAAATAAAAACATAAATGCAAGACTTAAAGACACCGCATGTATATTGATTTTCATTTCATTTTAACGTTCATTTCGAAGGAAATTGGTTTCATGTGATTTAATTAACATAAGGTTTGTTTGCGTCTGTGGTTTTCATTCTACTTTAACATAACTCAATCGAGAATTAGTATTTCTCGTCTAATTTATATCTTTAATAAACTGATAACTGATTTTAAATGTAGTTTCAAGTATCAATGACCTTTGAAACTCCACAAATCCTTTATTACTATAGTTTGTTCAATGAGAGCTTGTTTTTTGAAGTTATATTACTTTTGGCGCGTGAAGAAAAAATGAAATTTTAAGATCACACAAAATTCACTGGTTGAAGCTGTTGTTATGATTTATGTTACATATAATGTAAGAAAATATATATTTATTTAAGTATTCAAATTTAAACTGAGCTTTATTGACTGTGTTGACTGATCCTTCTCCAGTCCTTTTATTATTTTATTGTAATTAATTATTTTCATGCAATTAAAAATTGTTTTTTATGATGCCAAAGAAGTATAACTTCTGATGCGCGTACTCAACGCACACGCACCCATTTTTATATTATTTTTGGAGAAATTTCCTACATTGAATCATAGCACCATCATTCACAGACTTATATATCATTTGATTGATAAACTAGTAATTCGTAGGCTGTATAGAAACCGAAGAATACAATTTTGATGCACGATGCTCATTCGGTATTGATCGATTTCTTACACAATTAAAAATCTTTGTGATAAAATAATTTTTAAAAATTTGAATAAGATGAATAATTCAAATCATTTTTGATTTGATTATCAAAACTTTCATTTGACTGTCTTACAAAAAAATACTTTTCAAAAAATTTTCGATTAGTGATTAGATATTTTAATTGATGCAAAAAGTGTTGTACAATTAAATTTACCTAATTTTTATTGAATAATTAATATATTGCAAAGTGATATTAAGTAATAAAATAAATATCTGCTATAGTAGATGAAATAACTGTTATTAGAAGTATGGGACCAATAAATAATCATAGTAGACCATTGAACTGGTTTTTGTTTTTTTATAAATAAAATTTTGATAATACATAATTATCATGATTAGAATTTAATAATCGTTTATTAAAATATTAAGAAATTAATAAATATGGAAATTTAGTTACATAGTAAAACCATCTGCGTTGAAAATTTGTATATTTATTTGTCACTTTTTTATGTGTCACTTTTTTAAGATTTAAAAAAAATCGGTGCAAATACTTATGTAAACGTGTCAGAAGTTATATTTCTTTGGCATTATTTAAAAACAATTTTTAATTGCATGCAAATAATTAATTACATTAAAGTAATAAAAGGACTGGAGAAGGATAGTCAATAAAGCACTAAACTGCAGCTAAAGTGTAAAGATAAGCAACAACAGACACAGTCAGAAAATGGATGGATGAAAATCTAGGATTGCTGTGTACTGTTGTTGTATAGATTGAATATATATACCCACTGTAGTCACTATATAACTTGAAAAAGTGATTTAAAAAAAATAAAAAATATAAGTTTATGTACAACCTATATTTTATATAAATATTTTGTATAAAACAATAAATTTTTATTACTTATTAAATACATAATGAACATCTGTATATAATCTAAATACGTAATAAACATCTGTATGTTTTAAATACCTATAAATATATTTTTATTTTGATTACATTATCTACATATGTTTAAAGAAATTTTATTTTTTTAAATTTTTATTTATTTTTTTAGGATTTTTTTTTATTTTTTTTTTTTGAAAACATATTTACAAAAATACTTTCGCCACATAAAAAAAAAATCATAATAAAATTTTATTAATACTAAATATTTTGAATTTACAAAATAATGTATTTCAAAATAATATTATAAGATTAAGAATAATAGGGTAGTTAACTATGATTAGAAATGTACTTAAAAATGTTGATTTCGTAATAAAAAGTTATTATAAGAAATTATATTGGCAAAATAAATCCGATTTCTTGCCATAAAATTACATTTTGATGACTTTTGATGACCTTGTGTCATTTTGATGACGAAAAATTGGTATATAATATTGAGAATACTGGTTTAACACTTTCTGCCATTTTGATGACGTAATATTGGTATATAATATTCAGAATACTAGTATTAAACACATTAAGAACAAAACATAACCTTACACTTTAAAATAGTTTGTTATTCATTAATATAAGTTTTTGGATTGCACTGAAAGATAACAACTAATAGTTTATACCAATATGACGTCACACGTTGACAAGTCTTGTTTTAAGTGATATTAAGATTTAAAATAACGACTTCTGATAATAAAACAATGATTATGATTCAAATTCAAAATATTTAAGAACTAGCGAAAATACCCACCACACAAATTAATTCCCTGGAATAGGACACATTATTTAATTGGCCAGGAAAATTTTGAGATGCTTTTAGTAGAGGGATTTGATGATTTAAAGATTATCGATCATGGATTTCTTTGTATGAATTTATCCTTTTTATTCAGACCTTAAAAGGAATATCACAATAAGCATTTTCAATTTAAATTATTATTGGTTGAATCATAAACATCTTTGATTTCAAATATAATTAACTGATTAAACAATGAATTGATTAAATCAATCAATCAATCAATCTAGACAGATCGTATAAATAACCAGAACTATTTCGAGATGTTTATAGAAGAAATCATAATAAGAATTTCAAATAAATAAAAATAAATATTAGTTGAATCATAAATAAGTTTGATGTCAAAATTATTTAACTGATTAATCAATGACTTGATTAATTAGATAAATCAATCAATCTATCAATTGATTGTTTATCATGTATCAATATGTTTACTAATTATTTGAAATTAATATTATTATTAAAATTGATATTTAATATTTATATCAGATCTTCAACACGATCTGTTATGGTATGACGTCATTTTGGTAAAAATTATTGTGGCATCTGTCAGTTCAATTTAAATTAGTAAAAATATTTGTTTGCAATAAAATTCCGGATTTCTTTTAGTTTTTATTTGAGGACAATCTCAATCAAAAAGAGAAAAGTGTAAAATAAAAATTTTAGTAATGCATGCAGTAAAATCTGGGTAATAATTCAGAAAGCTCTTGACAGTGTTTTCCAAGTTTTGACAATTTTACTATCTAAAAAAACTGTAAGTCAAAATGGCGTTTTCTCTCATGGACTGCTGTCACTAATATTTAACTGTATCTTTAAAAACGACTGGGGGGGGGAGGGCAATTAAATATAAAAAGAAAACCGAGGCGACCAAACAATTTTTTTCTTCTATTTCTTATATTCTAAAAGCTGGGTCGTGGATCAATGGGACCAAAAGGATCCATTTTTCCCATTCACAAACTTAAAATCACTTTTTTAGATCAAGAATACACCACCAAAATTTGAGCTTGCTTTCTCTTTTTGTATTGTTTCAGTACGGACGGACGAAATACGGACATGGACTGATACTATGAACACCTATACCAAAATTTTGTTTTTTTCGGTCAATATTTGCTAGCGTTAAACTTATTCTATATGTTTAGTATATAAATACAACCAAATTGGGCAAATATTCAAGTGTTCTATAATTTTTAGGGGATAAAACATTTTTTCCGAGGGTCCGTTTTATTCAGCCAAAGAACGCCTGAACCAACATACCATTTAGGATAATACACAGGTCTACCTACTATAGCAGATCTTTTATACATTAAGGAGAGCAGTTGCAAATTACAGTTGTAAGATAAAGTTATGATTTTGAAATAAATAACTCTTGAAATCATACAGAATGAATTTGTTATAAGTGCAACACAAGTTATCGATCAATTACCGAAGATATTCGACATTAAACATCATAAAACATTCATGGTACATGGTCACAATCAGAATACACATTCTATTATTGAATAAAATTTGAATACAATTTCGATATTGGGTAGAAGAATGATTATATTTATAAATTAGCGAAGTTTTTCAAAAAATTATTCGTACAAAAAAAAATCTAAAAGTTGGTAACTCAGAAACTAACTCACTTTTTATGTTTTTAAGATGCATTAAGGACGTTGGTTGAAGTATTAAATGTACCAAAAAATTAACGTCATTATTCAGCATGAAAGGGTGTTGAACAGTTTTTAGTATAATTTGAATAGTAATCATTACAAATCTTTTGTCTATGGTAGTACTAAACCAACCTCCTTAATTGACTCCCATTTACTCTTACTATAACTACACTCCAATCCAACACGACTTAAACAAAGATTACAAAAAAAGAAACAAGAACTTAAATGGTTTAACTAAAGAGAAATTATTTTACATTTACTTAAAAACAACATCATCAACTTTGTAGTTTTGTAGTTTTGATCACAAGAGAACAGTATGTCAGTTGTTTTGTTAGTGATCGTAGCGTAGCCATTACACGTGTGACGCGGCTCTTCAATCAGTGTTTATTTTATTAAAAAAAATCTTATTTATATTTTTTATTTGTTATAATTTTAATCAATGTTTTTATAACAATTAAAACAAAACATTTTACATAATTTTTTATACAGGTGATTAAATTTTAATTATTATTTATTTTAATTTTTATGTTAATTTTTTTTTTTATAGTTTAATTATTTGTTACAATTTATTAAATTTAAAATTTAAAAAATGTCTCATTAATTATGTCTAGAATATTTTTCAAAATTTTGAAGTCAATTCGATTCAAAGTGTAGGAAATACAGTCTTGGAAATTTCGAAAAGTTCTTAGTCTAATATTTTAATCATGTTTTTTCAAAACACCATTGATCTGAAACTACTAAAAAACTACAGTCTTCAAAAAATTGCGTTAAAAAGGATATTTTTTAATAAAGAATTCCTTTAAAAAAACGTAAAAAGTACAAAATAATTTTTAAGATTTGAAAAGCCATAGATGTACAGATTATTTATTAATGCATTAAGAGAAGCGTGGAGCGTAGTGTAAATAATATTTATAGAAAGAGATGCCTATAATATTAATGCATATCAATTATCCATTTTTTAACGTATCCCAGGTTTTTTTGCTTTAAATATAAGGTAAAATATTTTCATAATAAGTATTTAAAAATTTATTAAAAGCTTAGAAATTTGTATGATAATTTAAATCACTTTGACTTAAATAAATTATTGATTCATTCGTTTTAAAATTTATAGTTTAAGCAGTGAAGCACCTGACAGTATTAATTAAAATACTCGACATATGGTCGAGTCTTAATATTCTTTAACCATTATTTAATCATTAGAATTTATAAATATCCAGTCCATACAGTTATAAATACATATATCATTATAACACATGTATGATAATTATATTAATGTGTTTTTTATAGCTAAATTTGAGTGGACATTCTATTGAATCTAAACAGTTAAAAAAAAAGTGTTTCAAACAAAAGTTGTTTGTTTTGATAAAACCTACTTTTATATTTGAATTTTTCATCTTTTATGGTTTAAAAAATAGGCCACGGATCTACATAAATGACCGATTTTGCTCCATTCACGAACTTCAAATTACTTTGTTGGTCTTAAATATGCCATTAAAATTGCTTTTGAGTTGACGACGCAATGTGATTCTATTTGCTAGCGTTACAAACTTTAGATTACAAATAATAGACACTGATATATTCTATAAATGTCTAGTATTTTATTTTAATACAATTGTTCAATAAATTATTAAAAGACCCAATGCATTAAAAAAATCGAAACAATTCAGTTATACAACGTTGATACAATTTTGATACAATTCAGAACTACGTTTAAAATTTTAAGTTTGTAGCTGATCTCGAATTTAGTTTAAAAATAAATCCTTCCAAATAGACATACATCAAAAACCGATTTTTTTGTGATTTGATTTCAGAGTTCATAAAAGTACAGGCAACATATTTTATAACAATTTTATTAAAATTATAGAACTGTCAATAATTTCATAATTTATTAAAATAAACAATTATTAATATCTAAATAAATAATAATAATTTTAATTCATTCATATTTATGATAATTTTAATAATTAATATTTAATATTTTAATATGTTAATTAACTAGAATTAAAATACTTTTGATTATTTTGTTAACATTTATAGATTATTTTGTTAGATTTGATTAAATTTTTTGGTTTTTAAATATATTTATTTTAATTTGTAATTGAATTGAATTGAATTTTTATGTGTTCTTGGGTAATTGAGTGCTAAGAAAACCTAAAAAATACTTATTTTACGATCGAATGGCTTGTTTTCGAGATATTGGTTGATAATTAATCGAAGTATTGATATCCGGACTAGATTCTGGTGATATTTCAAAAACTATATGTCCGGTTTTTAAATAGATATTATTTTTGTAATCTACAGGTTGTTACAAACTTAATAATTATCCTTATAAACACAATTACAACAAAATTGGAAAAACAATTCTCCCAATTTTTTCAAAGAGACTTAAAAAATTACGAAAAATCGAGTAAATTGTTGTTCATCCAATTTTGATGAAAATATGTGGAAAGAGTAGTTTTAGACCCGTTGATTAAAAAATAGTAAATTTAATCCATTTGAAGATTGGATGTGTAGTTTCAAAGATATCATCTTAAATCCAATCCGAAGATACATCTACCGGACAATTTTCAAGCGATATCTCCACTTTGATTTTTTAGACCATAATTACTCTAAAAACCCTAAAAATTGATGAACTTTTTGTTTGGATTTTCTGGGGATTTAAAATTTTTTCATACTAATTTTTATTTAAAATTCGAAATCAGCATCCTAAAAAACCCTTAGGTACGAATTTTTCAACCGTTTTTGACAGAAACGAAAAAATTAATTACATATTTTTGTCCTATCAAATTTTTTTTACTGTTTTTAAAACATTGCCAAAAGTAGCAAAGCTCTTAGTGCTTAGTTGATTGCTTTTTAGTAAAAATGTGAACTCGACCATGTGAACTACTTAATCATACTCATGGTATTTAAACAATCATCTCTTTTTGTTGTAACATTATTATTTATTATTTTTTTAATTATCTCCATTTGATGAGATTGAAGATGGTATTTTAGTGAAGATTAAAAATTATGTAAATTAAATTGTGGTAAACTTTTTTTTAAAATAAACAAAACCATATTGTTTGGTTTGTAATATTTTTATAAATCCATTGTTCCATAACACAATACTAGGAACAAGGAACTAAATGTTGTTTATTGTAAAATACTGAGCGTATTAAAAATAAAAACATGATAATAATGAAATACAATAAATTTCACATCAAAAAATTGAAATACTAAAACGATGCATGGGACTCGACCAAACGTATGAACGGACGATAGAAATTATAAATAAAACAATATAGGAAATAAATAAATTAAATAAAATGTATTTTAATTGAATATGTCTGTTGTAAAAGAAACATCAAATACAGGCGTGGAATTAACAAGGCAGAGGCAAATTAAAATTTAAATTATTGACAAAAATTAAAATTTATATTTATTTATAAGATCCTGTGAAAAAGGATGAAGGACCAGTGAAAATATCACAAGACAAAGCTTTTACTTTGCAGCGTTTCAGGTTCTTTAATACCACTTCATTATTTATGTATTAAATTTGTAGATCGCCTGATGAAGTGATAATAAAGATTACGAAACGTTGCGATTTAAAATTTATGTTGAAATATTCGTAGTAATTTTTTCAGTCTATTTTTATAATGATTTTTAATTTAAATTTATTGATTAAACTGTGAAAATGTGAACCATCTCTGATTTACAGTTTTAATTTCGTTTGAATTAAGTACAGAAAGTGAATAATATACAAATAATATTACTGAGTACCCGCACCTGATAAAGGAAGAGATAATTATAAATAAATAATATAAAAGTTTATGACAATAAACATGTACTATCATCTACCTGTAATAAGAATGTTAGAAATTAATAAACCATGCATGTCAAATGACATAAATTATTAATTTATATAAAACATTATCAGTTATGTATAAATCATCTTGAAGTTTGTCACGCAATTTCTGCGTAAATTAAGCGAATCAAAAATGAATTATAGCAGAAAACAAATAAAATGTGTACTTAATGTACGCGCGTTAAAAGTTATACTTGGTTTGACATCATTAAAAAACAATTTTTAATTGTATGCAATTAATTAATTAAAATAAAATAATAAAAGGACTGGAGAAGGATCAGTCAATACAGTCAATAAAGCTCAGTTTAAATTTGAAAAATTCGAATACATAAATATATATTTTCTTAAATTAAGTGTAACATAAATTCTCTCTAAAGTAATTTGTTTTAAAATTTTGTTTACTGCCATAGCATCTTCCGGTAATGATTGAATCCTTGTTCCAAGTTTTAAACTATAAAAGATAGAAGTAAAATTTATGTTTTCTCAAAACACAAAACTTATGTTTGAGACATATTTTCGTAAACTATTTCAGCTTAAATTTAGCTAATAAGCACATATTTAATTGCTATATTTATTATTTTTATTATTAACTGTATGGACTACATATTTAGAGTATTTTATGAATGATTATCATTAAAACTAGTTTAAACATTGATACTGAACAATATGTCGAGTAGCTAAACAATTAATCCTGTTAGTTGTTATTGTCACTTGGTTTAAAAATATTTTTAATAATTTTCAAAATTTGACCCCGATTTACCCCATATATTCAATATCTGATCAAAGAATCGAATTTTAGATAGACAGATTGACAAATAATCAAACACGTATTTTTGTATTGCGTGTATTTTTCAATTTTTATTTTATGCTATGATTTAGATAAATACTTCAATTATTTATATTTACCAATAAAACAATAAAAAAGAAAAAAACTTTTATTTTTGTATTATATTAAATAATTTAATTCCTTAAAGAATTTTAAAATTATTTCATAAGATTTTATAATAAAATATTTAATTATTATTATACTTAATCAAAAACATATTTTTTTATACGAATCATTACATCTATTGAAATATTTTGATATAGATTTAGCAATATGTTGTTATATAATAATAATAAATAATTAATAGATATTTTAATAATAGATACGAGGGAAATCAACTATTAAATATGTACCTATATTAAAAAAAACCCATATCAAATTTAATTTATTGAACACTAATTACTTTTATGATTGCTTACGCAAATTATTAAAACGATAATTTTTTTTTTATAATTCTTATAAAAAAAATGAATGCGTGTACGTTTTTTACGCGCATCAGATGTCATACTTATTTGGCATTATTAAACAATAATTTTTAAATGTATGCAAATAACTAATTACAGTAAAATAATAAAAGAACCAGCGAAGGATCAGTCAACACAGTCAATAAAGCTTAGTTTAAATTTGAACAAATGTAACATAAATCATAACAACAGCTTCAACATGTGAATTTTGTGTGACGGTGATGCGCACGTATCTTAAAATTTCACTCTCATCATTATTTCATAACGCACCTTAAAAAGTATAACTCCAATTTTTAATTTTAACCATTGAAACAAAAATTAGAAAAAATATCAATTTTTTTTTTTTAAATATGCACTTTTTTATATAAATTACTGAAATTTATAAAATGTCTCTTAAATATAGACTGAAAATTGTGTGAAACTGTGGTTTCAAATATCCATTTCCGTTTGCTCAATTGTTTAAAGTTTTTAATATCTCATTCATTGAAATAATTTCTCATTATTTCTTTCTTTAATTATTACTTAAATCATTAAATAAGAAGCAAAAATTATTTAGATTTTAATAAGAAATCTTTAAAGAAAATTATGATTTTTGGGAAATAAAATTTAAGAAATTAAAAACAGGAGCCGAATAACTTGATTTAAAAAAAATGAAGAAAAAATTTAGAAAGAGTTCTTGTTTAAAATATGGTACGCTATTTTAGATCCCGAAATAAAAGAAAAATATATTTAGCGTATAAATATTGAATTTTAATTGAATTTTATTTTATTTTATAAAATTCTCATCACGTACACTTACTAATCGACCATGGCATCAAAATTTCTTTATTAATTATTGAAAATTACTTCAATAGATTTTTATAAATAATTTTTTTGGTAATTATCTTTCATTTCATTATTATTAAATTAAAAAGATTATTTTTTGTTATTTAATTGTATAGCAGCCTTCAACAAAACGTTATTATTATTATTCATCGATTTTTTTTATTGAATTTAGTACAAATAAATTAAGAAATACAATAAATTTTGGGTAATTTTTCTAAAATTATATATATATTTTTTCAATTTATGACGAAAGAAATTAATATTAGAGAAATTAATTTATAGTAAAGTTATTATTTAGAAACCAAACTATTATTTAAGAATTTATCAAAAATGTATTAAAAAAAATAAAAAATTAAAAGTTAAGAATAATTCAAATGATCCTGGTTGGATTCGAAAAATACAAATATGATATGCTATCATACTAATATTCACATTTAATAAATCTGTTCTTAATTTATTACAGAAATAATCTTTTAAGCGTTTTCTCTTTTGTTAACCTATAGTGACAATGCGTTAACAATAAACTTGTTAGCCTGTTTCTTGCTCGCTTGCTGTTTATATCATATATATGTTTCTTTTCAATGGTATAAAATGCCATAGGAAAAAATTTTTTTTAATTTTTGGCATAGTTTGAATTAAAAATTTATAGCTTTTGGAATTATCCTGTAGGTTAGACGTAATTTTAAATCGATTACAAAAAAAAAAACCATGTTTCTAGGACATCTAGAAGTACAAAATAATTTTATGATTTTTTCTGCATGCAAGATTATATAATAATAGACTTATTTTTATAAATTATTTTTTCTCAAATTGAAAAGTCCAATTTATTATGGATAATTTAAATTTGAAAAATTTTATTTAATTAAGAGTGTTGCCCCGAATAGTAATTTGGTCCGAAAATCATACACTTAGCAAATTTGAAGCAGCACTACTAATCCTCTATTAAAAAATGGCATAATTCGGGAGGAGAAATATTGTCTCAAAAGTTTTAAATGCATTAGAAGTTAAATTAAATAGCTTTAAAATCATATAATAGCTTTAATTAAAACAATATAAATCAAAACCAATCCCATATTGATTATACGTTTCAATAAAAGAAAGTTAAAAAATAGCTGATGCCCACCTCTAAATATCATTTTAAATAGATATTTAAAATCAATATTCTAAAATGATTTCAAGGCTATTAATATTTTATTTCACACCATCGATTCGATTACTTAATATTCAATACTGGTAATTATCTAATGTTAAAAGAAATTTTTATTTGAAAAACACAAATAAATATAATAAAAATTAAAATAAAAATAAAAAAACCTTTAAATGAATAATTAAAAACTAATTTCCAATAATAAAACATCGTTTTCTAATACAAAATCAAATTGTGAGAAAATGTTATTGAACCATTAAAAAGTATAAAATTTATTCAAAAACAATTAATTGCATATTATAATGTGTAAAAATAACATCTGGAAGAGTTAATTGTTTAAATATTCTACATATTTAAACAGGTTTTTGAATTATCAATTTAATAATAATATTATACAATATTTTTTTAAATATATTTTTTAAAACAAGCTTTTATACAATTATTCAATTGTACTAAAATATTAATATTAGCTTCATGAAAGGCCTTCATGAAGCTAATTTAATTTAAATTCCCCTTTCACCCTTTTTTGTTAACGCTACAAGCTTTTAAGTCCTTCTATGAAGTTACTATATTAAATTGAGTAGAAAAAAATTTTTTTATAATTAATTTTATTATTTTCAACTTGTGAATAAAACATCTAAGTCCTTATTTTCATTTTGTTCCAGAAAAGACTGAAAATTTCACACCATGAAACACCTCCAAAAAATTGGAATTTTACTCAGCATATTAATTGTATGCCCAACGATCAACTGTTGGAAACCAATTGTGGGTACAACAAATTTAGACAATCATTATCCAGCCTTAGACACGTCAATCTCATACCATGGTAAAATAAAACCCCCCACCTCAACACTAATCCATCATGGACCCGAAAGTTCAAGTTTTCATCAACAACATGTCGTACACCATACACCTAGTGCAATCGTTCAAGCTGGCGATCCATTGTTAACGCCACATCATTCTGGTGTCGCTGGTTTAACACCAGCTGCAGATCCATGTGGCAACTATAAAGCGGGCTTTACACAAGATTTATATTTCCAATATGTTCAATACAAGCATGACATACCGGACATGAAAGAGTTTACTTTGTGTATGTGGACAAAGTTCAGCAATCATAGCAACGATCATCCATTATTTTCATATGCAGGTTAGTAATGAAACAGATCAAAATTAGATTCCCGTTACAGCGGTCGAAATTTGACCATAATCACTCAAAAGAGAATCTCTCTGAAAATGTTCGAGTCCTATGTTCTATCGACTAGGTATATGACAAGTGTGCTTTATGACTAGTGTAGATAAAAACTAACAAAGTTAATTGTTTTGATAATCGACATATGATTGAATTTCATTGTTTAGATTATTTTTAATTAGCATTCATAAAATACTATAAATATCCAGTCTATACAGTTATATATGTTATACAGGTATAATAATAATATCTATTGTTATTATCTATTTGTGTTTATTAACCAAATTTGAAGTAAAATTAAGGAATACGCAAAAATTTTACGAAAACTATAAGCATTTTATTAATTTGAACTTTTTTTCTATCTTTAATAGTTGGGTCAAGGATCCATTAGACCCAGCGGACCGACTTTGGTCATTCATAAACTTAAACTAACTTTTCATGTCGAGTATAATAGTAAAACTAATACGATATACTTTATAAGTATTTAATTTTGTTTTTTTTTTTAACTAATAATAATAGTGATTATTTATAAATAATAAAATAGAGTTTATATTTTAAAGTATATTACTAAATTAAAGTAAATTACTATACTTAAAACTAAAGTAGTTACAAGTAGTAATTAGGGCGAAAGTATTTTAATTTTATTTATTTATCAGCTACCAGGAAGTAACTACAAATAATATTCATATACTTAGTTATATCATTTTGTGGATCTATCGATTTATGGGAAAGTTATTCCATTTTTTATTTTTATATTAAAATTATTAATTAATTATTTTGAAATTAAAAATTTTATAAGTAATGTAATTATATATTAAGATCAGATCAATAGCTTGCTGATTAGACAGAATTATTTCACTCATTGATAACTTCCTAGCGGTAAGTTTATGTAATAAAGCCGATTTTGTAAATCGCATTTTTCTATGTGATTTTACGCTTCAAGGTCACTAAAAGCCATGCCTAATGTTTTGGCCGAGATATCTGTGTGTATGTATGCATGTGCATTCGTTTTTTTTTCGTCTCGAATATCTCGAAAACAAACTCACTCAAAGCTTAATTACGTAAATTAACCGAAGGACTTTTGAATAAAAACTGTTGAGACATTTTAAAACTCGGCAGACATAATATGTCACAGTATATTAATTTTAGTCTAAAGTTTGTAACGCTAGAAAATATTGATCGCTCAAACAAAATTTTGGTATACGTGTTCATAGAAACACCTTATTAGTCCATTTCCGCATGTCCATCCGTCCGTCGGTCAGGGATATCCATTTGAAATTTTTGAGACATATTTTAGACAAGACAAGAATGTAAGTTCGTGAATGAGCAAAATCGGTCCATTGGGTCCTACGCAACTTTTTAAACTATAAAATTTTAAAGACCGAAAACATAAGTTTTTTAAAACAAACTACTCTTACTTAGACCATTTGTTTTATTTGCTTAGGTTTGCCATAATTTTAGCTCAAATATAGCATTAAAGTACATATATAAATAGAATACTATGTATTTATAGCTGTATTGACTGGATATTTAGAGTATGTGTCCATCATTTGTGTATTGCGTTAAGCTATAATGGCTTCATGAGAGAACTATATGCGAAGCTGTAGCAGAATAGCAAGTTTTTTTTTTATAAAACAGTTTGATATTTAACAAAATTGTGTAAATATATGATTAAAATGTTTTATAATTTAATATTTTTATATAATCATAATATTTTAATAATATTATTAAAATATGAAATGTAATACAAACACACAACAATTTTAAAATGTTAATGACATCACCATCAACATAACCATTTTAATTTATATCATGTCTGACATGACTGACACCACATAACTATTATACGTACACCGTACCGTATAGACCTGGTGCTCATAAGCGTTAAAATTAACAGGAGTTTAAATTTAACTAACAGGAAGAGAGAAATAATTCTATAGATTCCCTATAACATACAAGTGTCATCATCAGTATGAATTAGCTAGTCGTAATGATTCTCCGAGGAGATGTTACTTGTTTCAAATTTGGTGACGATTTGCACTTGAAAACCGTTATCAAACCATGTTGACCTTCACCAAATTAGCAACGAGTAACATCTCCTTGGAGAATCATTATAAATAGTATACTAAGAATAACTATTTTGTAGTCGAAATTCGTATTTATAGAATACATAATATTTTGATCTAGAGAATTGGGTCATAAAATCGAAAGTAACGTGGTTTTATCACGTGTCGGACAACAGCTTACAATATCGGAAATCCCTCAATTTCACTCTTATGGGGACAAGCAAAATTTACAGATTCTGAATAATAAAACGACTCACATTACAGAATTTTCGTAGATGAAAAAATTGTTACACCATGTATAATCAAGCTATTTTAATTTGGGTATTTATAAATTGTATGATATGCTTAAAGGCACCAGGACTATTCTACCACAAACATAAACATAAATATTATGTTATATACATCTACTCGTATGTACATAATACATAAAACTTTATTTTGTTTTACATTAGAACAACAATACTTAAATAATAAGGTTTTTTGGTATTTTGGTTTTGGTTTGTGACATTTAAAATATTAAGTTTTTTATTATTATATAATATTCTTATTATATACGAATAATTTATGATGGATATGACTTTTAGAACATAGTATCAGTAACTTTCTTATTCCAGTTAAAGACATAGTATTTTAAATATCAAATTTTATTAAGCTCTAAATTTCTTAAACTCCTAAAATTGTACATTAAATGCTGGACTTGTGGCTAAAGATTCTATCTCAATTATTACCGATGCTCTATTGAAATAAAGTATGGGTGTAAGATTTTTTGGATTTTGAGATTTTAAGAATATGTCAGAGAATATTAATTTTAGTTTGTTATGCAAGAAACTATTGAAGCCACAATCAAAATTGGTATAGGTGTTCATGGAATCACCCCTAATTGGATCATTTCCTCATGCCCGTCTGTCCATCCGTTCGTCTGTTAATCCTTCATGTACTTAACTCAATAACAAAAAGAAATAGAGAGCTGAAATATTAGGAATTTAAACATAAAAAGTAGTTTTCAGTTCGTTAATGAGCAAAATCGATCCATTGAGTCTCTCGGATCCATCATTCAATTTTAAATACCTTAAAATATAGAAGAAAAATTAAAAAACAAAAAAAGTTTGTTATTGAAAACAAACAACTTCTGTTTGAAACATTTTTTCGTAAATTGATTCGCTACAATTTCAGCTCAAATTTTGCTAATAAGCATGTATACTTAATTATAGTTGTATGGATTACATATTTAGGGTATTTTATGAATGCTAATCATTAAAAATATTTCAAACATTCATACTCAATCACATGCCGAGTATCTAAACAATTAATAGTGTTATTTTCACTTTTTTAACATTTAGATTAAGTTTTGTGTCACATTTTGATTTATAACGATTCGACCAAGATCGAACAAGGGCCGTATAGCATATTAAATGCTAAAAGGGAACATGTGATGTTAGACGGGGTTGCTAGTTATAATTTAAAATGATAATATTCTATCAAACAAGACAATTTAATATCTTTAATATTATAAAAGCTTATTACTTATTGATGTCAAACAAATTAAATCATTTTAATATCTTAGTATCTATATAGATATATTTCAAGTACAATGTGTAACAGAAATGAGAAAATTTGCTATACATTTTCATAAGACTTTAAGGAAATTTATATTTAAATCTATGTAGAGTAGAAAAACTGGCCAAAATTCTATAGATAATACACTTGGAAACAATAACGACTTTTAATATGCTAATTCTATTACTACTAGAAATTAATTACATTCATATTTAATTCGAAAGTAACTATTAGTTAAGAAATTAATCTTTTTTTTTTATTAAACTATAATAGCTGCGAACGCAAAGAGTCTAAACTAATTACTATTAGTTTACATTTCTTTGAACCAACGTAGTTTAAAGAGCGTTTTAGAAATTTATTGTGCTATGATCATTGAAGTATTTAATATTTAACACACGTTTTAATATGTTTTCATGAATAATCGTAGATATCACACTTGCATAAAAAATAATTGACTTTAGATTATTATTTGACCTGTTTGACCATAAACATCTCAACATTATGACCATCAACATTTTCTACATATCTAAAGGATTATTTGTTTAAAAAAATTCCGATTATGGTAAAACAAAGAGTACATTCTAGTTAATTTCTGATCAGTCAGCGATGACTATGTTAACCAATCAAATGAATGACGTTACATTATATTCAAATCTCGAACGAAGTGTCATACCCTTTGTACACCCTATAAGTTTTATAGGAATGTCATTTTCATATGATAATCTTATAATAACTTTAATAAAGTAGGAAATATAAGGATGAAAAACACTTAAGGCATACAATTTATATGGGTGATACGGGAATGAGAATAGGGAGTGGTATAACATTGTAAGTAATATTATATGATATTAATTCTATTGTTATGATCTTAACAAATTAAAACAAATTAACTACTTCATTATAATATAGTACAAATAATTTTTATATACCGGCTGCGCCACTTAATATGGCAATTTATAATATTACAAAATCTTGACTTAACGTATTAAGAGTACAAATTAACTGATGACTATTTGTAAAATTTCGTATTTAATCTCTAAAAATGTCTTATTTGATAAGATATAAATCAGATAGTTTTCTTAGAAAGAAGTGAACTAATAAAAACAATAATTCCCCTTCAATCGATGAAATTATTGTGCATATTGTTTAAAAGACAATTTTTTTTTTCAATCATTTAAAATTATATATTATTATTATTAAATTTATAACAATCGTTTTAAATAAAGTGAAAGTATAAAAATAATGACAGATCAGACAGACAGACAGATAGACTATATATGTGTGCGTGCGTGTCCTTTCAATTATAATCTATAGTGTGAAAACAAGTCAGACAATCTGGACATAACAATCAATGATCTATACACAATCACTTGTCTATGTATCGAATCAATGTTTTTGTTAATAGACAAAGTCATTATCAAATAAAATTAAATAGATATAGTAATTATAACCTTGTAGTCAAAAGACATTCAATTACCTTGGTTGTTTTTTTTATATCAATAATTGTCATTTCACTTGAACAGACATTAAAGTTAAATGAACTTAGAGATTAGTAATGATTTTATTTTATTGAATATTGTTACTTATGTAAGTTGTAACGTTTGCATTTAATCACTCAAGCGACTCCTAAGCGACGGCTAATTTAATTCGAATGTGTTGATCATGACCTTTTGCTCCAAAGTTGGTATTAAGGGAACTACAAGCGAATTATTGTTGGATTACTTAGATAATTGATGCCAACGAGTTGGAAAAAGTTAAAGAAGTTACCAAAATTGTTTCAACTCTTTATAAACGGATTGGATTTAGATTGTAAGGATGTCACGTGTGATGTCTTTCTTTATGCTGATCACAATGAAGATGAGTCTGTTCTGGTCGGCATGATCGACAAAGCAATTAATTCAATTAGTTCTGGTGCCACTCTAATGGTTTAGAATCTAATCGATCATGTCGTTTGGAATAATAGTATGGGATTCCAATAACTACGCTAAAAAAGTCGTTTTCTTGCCAAAAAAATAAAAATAAAAAGTCATAAGAATTATATTTGGATTAAACAACTGACAGATGAAGAAACATATTCAGAGACGAATTTTGTCAGTTTACGATATTTTGCACTCGATATGGTAAAGTTAAGAATAAAAATTAGTTTATTCCGAATAAAGTCAGTACAACTCGTTTTACCAGACAACAGAGTGATTATTTGCACCCCTGTTGCAGTTACAAATATATAGATCTTGGACCACGTAATCAGGCAATTCGTCTGTATAATAAATTTGTAAATTGTAAAGCCATAAATTAGATAGTATAGAGGAATAGATCGAGTTTTGTGACTGCAATTCATTAGATGCAGTTTGGCTGTGAGTCTTGGACATTATTTTATCTATTAATTAATTATTTTATCTTATTTGATTCAACTCATTTCTTTACTCCTTTAAAATGTATAAAAGCTAATGACAAGTTGAGCACAAATCACTCATGAGCTGTTGGTCCAAAACTCTAAAACGTCATTTGTTTGTAATCCATATAAAATATAAAAATTTAATCACATTTCTTAAACATCAACTGTCATCCCATGTAGGTCTTTTTGTTTTTAATAAGATGTTAAAATTTCTTGTCCATATAATTTTGATTGAAATCTAGATCACATATAATATTAAAATAACAATGTTGTAATGTATCAAAATTTTGAAAGCGTTGAAATGATTATAGAGATCTCATGCAAATACAAAGATTACATCAGCAAGTCTGTTGAATTTGTCCAAATTACATATCATTTTTATTTTTAATTGAATTTAATATTTGACTTACAGTTAATAATATTTAACATTCGGATTAATAGATTTATTATACAGGTTGTATGTTTTAAAATTGTATATAGTTTACTAATAATACAACAAGAAGATATGATGAATAATTACAATAAATACACAAATAACTAAAATTATAGTTTGTAAATCTTGATGTAATAGTTATTAGACCATAGTTAGAAATTATACAAATTAATTGTTACAAAGAAAATAAATGATAGACTATTTTAAAATGATAGAGATAAATATATCTATTAAAATATATTAACACTTAATTATCTATTCAAAATATTATATTGTTAAGTATCATATCAAAAATTATAATATTTAATTTAATAATTATTACGAAAGAAATTTAAGGTTGAGAATATATATGCTATATTATAAAACTGTTCATGTTAGGTTGAATATATACATGCTATTACATAGTATTAGCAGTCATAGACAATGAACTTATTTCGTTTAGTGGTATTATACTCGGCATACATAATATGTCAGAGTATATTAATTTGATTCTAAACATTACAAGGCTACCTAATGGCCGCACAAACAAAATATTGGAATAGGTGTTTATAGAAACACCTAATTAGTCTATTTCCGACGGTCCATCCGTTATCACGATAACTCAAATATAAAAAGAGATAGCCAGATGAAATTTTGGTACAAAACGTATTTTAAACATAGAAAGTGAGTTTAGGGTCGTGAATTAGCAAAATCAGTTGATTTGGTAAATTGATCCTTGACCTAAATTTTAAACTATAAAAGATAAAAAAGTTCAAATACAAAAAATGTTAATTTTTTGAATAAAACAACTTTTATTTGAAACACTTTTTCATAAATTGTTCTCCCCAATCTTAGCTCAAATTTGGCTAATAAACATATATAGGTTATAACAATAAATATTATTATTATTATACACGTATACATATATAACTAAATATTTTTAGTATTTTATTTTACCACTCTGTAGTAAAATTTTGTTTTTAACTTAAAATTAGTGTATTTTTAAGTTATATTTTTAACAATTATTAAAATGTTTAGATGAGCAGAACGGATAATGATTTTAATTAGTTCAAGAAGCATACCGTAAATTTTTAAGTAGATGTACTGACTTAAGTAATCTAATTTTGGTATAATTAAGTGTTAAGTAATTTATCACAATTTACACATCAAAATAACCATTTATGTAATTTATCTAACTTGAATACTAATAACTTAATAGTCAAATTTGAAATATTATGAATTTATGATTGATTCTTCTATCAGAAGCCTACTTTAAAGCACCAAATTGACCTATTAAGTACCGTACTTAAAAGTAATCTATTATTTATTAAGAATTGGAGGATGAATGATGACTGAAAAGATCAAGGCAAAGCTTAAACTCTGCAACGTTTCGTGTTCTTTATTAAAACTTCAGCAGACAGTACAAATTAAATACATAAATAATGAAGTGCTAATAAAGAACACGAAACGTTGCGAATTAAGAGCTTTGTTTTGATGTTTTCACTGATCCTTCATACTGTAATTCTTAATAAATTGACATGACAGGTTATGATATTTTATATAACCGTTAATAACAACAAGAAAAGCCTAAAATTAGTGGGTTACAAAATAAATTCACTCAAAACGATAAAAATTAATTTTTTTACTTTGTGACGTCACAAAAACCTTAAACCTTTATTTTGTATTATAATGATCTATTTTTATACAATTTGGCAAACAAAATATGTAATCCGACTAATTTTCGGTCGTAGTTTTCAAATTTAATGTTAAATTAAACATATGTATAACAAATTAAGAGATAGTACTGGTCAGGTTATGAAATTTCATACAACCGTTAATATTAGCAAATTTTAATGATTAAAAATAAAAAGTTAATCCCAAAATTAGTGGGTTTCAAAAAAAATTCCACTTATATCGGTTAACATTTGACCAAGATATCAAAAAAATTAATTTTTATATTTTGTGACGTCACTTAAACCAAAAAATTAATTTTGCATTATAATAATCTATTGTTATCCAAATTTGGTAAACAAAGTATATTTTCCGACTAATTTTCGGTCGTAGTTTTTAAATTTAATGTTTAATTAAACATATGTATAATAAATTAGGAGATAGTATGGCTCAGGTTATTAAATTTCATATATCCGTTAACAATAGCGAATTTTAATGATTAAAAATGAAAAGTTATTCCCAAAATTAGTGGGTTTCAAAAAAAAGTTCACTTAAATCGGTTAACATTTGGCCAAGATATCACAAAAATTAATTTTTTTACTTTGTGACGTCACTAAAACCAAAAAAATTAATTTTGCATTATTATGATCTATTGTTATCCAAATTTGGTAAACAAAGTATGTAATCCGACTAATTTTCGGTCGTAGTTTTTAAATTTAATGTTAAATTAAACATATATTTAGTAAATTAAGAGATAGTATGGGTCAGGGTATGAAATTTCATATAACCGTTATTATTAGCGAATTATAATGGTTACAAATAAAATGTAAATCCAAAAATTAGTGGGTTGCAAAAAAAAGTTCACTCAAATCGGTTATCATTTGGCCAAGATATTAAAAAAATTAATTTTTTTACTTTGTGACGTCACTAAAACCAAAAAAATTAATTTTGCATTATAATGATCTATTGTTGTCCAAATTTGGTAAACAAAGTATGTAATCCGACTAATTTTCGGTCGTAGTTTTCAAATTTAATGTTAAATTAAACATATGTATAATAAATTAGGAGATAGTATGGGTCAGGTTATTAAATTTCATATATCCGTTAACAATAGCGAATTATAATAATTAAAAATGAAAAGTTAATCCCAAAATTAGTGGGTTTCAAAAAAAAGTTCACTTAAATCGGTTATCATTTGGCCAAGATATCAAAAAAATTAATTTTTTTACTTTGTGACGTCACTAAAACCAAAAAAATTAATTTTGCATTATAATGATCTATTGTTATCCAAATTTGGTAAACAAAGTATGTAATCCGACTAATTTTCGGTCGTAGTTTTCAAATTTAATATTAAATTAAACATATGTATAATACATTAGGAGATAGTATGGGTCAGGGTATGAAATTTCACATAACTGTTAATATTAGCGAATTATTATGATTAAAAATGAAAAGTAAATCCATAAATTAGTGGAATTCAATAAAAAGTTCACTCAACTCGGTTAACATTTAGCTATGATATCAAAATAAATTTTATTTTCTAAAAGTTTTTCTTCAATCGGAAATATAATTTTAAATAATTGCCTCTGTTATGAGTTACATATTTTTATTATTTTGTTTACAGTTGATGGAAATCCACGGGCAATTTACGCATGGATAGCAAATACAAATCGTTCAAGTTATTACAGTTTAGCAGTCTCGGGTCATACATTCTTTCGTTTAAATTATCCGATACGATTAAATCGTTGGTATCATTCATGCTACAGTTGGAACGGCAAAACTGGTGAATGGCAATTGTGGGTAAATGCAGAACGTGTTGGCCGAGGCTTCCACAATCGAGTAAGTAGTATTAATTATATTTCTTGAGTTTCTCTTTGATTAAAACTAAATACCTTTTGATAGAATTGATGTTCGATTGTTAAATTGGAAAAGTATTTTTTTGAAGCGAAATCATTAATCGACTAATTTGATTAACTAAGAATATTTCCAGAGGAAAAGATAAGGTGGAATGCAAATAAAAGATTTCAATTCTAGATAGAATTTTATCGAAAAATATTTTTGTATTTAGTATTTTTTTCAACAATCCAAAAAAAATAATACTCTAATTATGGATTTTCTAGGGTAATGACGGTCTAAAAAAATACATGGTTTCAATAAAATTAAAGACAATTTTCCCTTTTTAAGCTTTTTTTTAAGAGATTTGGTGCAAATTCTGCTGTAAAGATTGACAAAGTTTTTCGTCACGTATATACCTGTTCTTTTCTATCTGTCAGAATTTCCAAGAAAAATCATTTTTTTGAACTATGTTTTGATTTTCTAATTATGGTAAAGTTGCTGAATTTTCAAACATTATTCTGATGCATATCTGTGCTCAATGTATAAACATAACTACAAATTTCATTTTTAATATGAAATTATTGCTATTAAAAAAGACTTGTTAACACTTGATTATAATTTGAGGATTACCGTGACATTTTCTTAGAAATTTTACCTGTTTAAATAGGTAGAATATTAACAATGTATTAAAGCAATGTGTTAAACAAGGGCATCAAAGTCTTCAAGCTGACGCGGTTACTTTGCTAGTCGGTTAGTTTAATAAGTCTCATTATTTTTTTATTCAGAAGATATTATTTCAAAAAACAGCACCAAAGTGCGTGTAATTTAATTTAATTTTTGTTTGTTTTTTGGTATCCGGTAAAAAGTCATATGATTTAAAAATGAAAACAAGTTTTTTTATAAAGAAAGTGAAATTATTTAAATGAGCTGTTGATTTCTTAAATCAGAATTTATTAAGATTGACATCAAACACTGTGACTTGAGTGAGGATTGTTGATATTATCAACCTATAAATCAAATTTCAATACGTTTCAATTCATAAGTATATTAAATAATAATATGTTATTAATAAAAACTTGTTTCAATTTAATATTCATAATAATTACAATCGTGATAATATGGAAATTTAGTCTCTAGAGATCAATTATTTAATTATTAATTATATAACATATTTATTAATTAAATATGTTGATCAATTGAATTCATATAAAAATAATATTATGAAATAATATTTCATGTCTTTCTTTAATACTTGGTGAAATTACTTTGCGACTCATTTTGGCCCATTCTTATTAATCAGTCGAATAACGTTTTAATCTCCTCGAAAATCCTCGTTATTTTCTTAAGGAGTATGTGCACTTTTCGAGATATTGCCTCAAATCGAATCAAGAGAGCAATATCCCGGAACTGTTACAAATAATATTATATTAAAAACAGATTTTTACAACGAGTATTTTTAGAAAATTTATTGAACAATTAATTGATTTTCAATAGATCAATGTTTTTTTAATACAAAACTGGTTTCTGGATCATTACCATAGATGTACAGTTTGTACATGGAAGTAAAACCAAATTACGATCTTGACTTTCACTACGACGCCTTTTTTTTGGAGAATTTATTGGACAAGTAATTGATTTATTTGATAGTTAAATTTTTACAAAACTAGTTTTGACATAAATTGATTTTCTTTTAATAATTTATATATTTTTTTACAGCTTGTAGGTCATGTCATTCCATCCGGAGGTATTGCAATATCGGGACAGGAGCAGAGACAACCAGGTGGCGGATTTTTAGAAGGTCATGGAGCTCCTCAAGGTAATTATGCAACAAATATCGATTATATTTTTAATTGGAGATACTAAAAGTTTTTAATTATTAGGTTCAGGTGGAATGTTGGGCGAAATAACAATGGTCCAACTGTACAAAATCGCTTTAACCGCTGGCAAAGCCCATCGAAATCATAAACATCACCATGCTCATAAATTTTTACATGAAGGTGTCCCAACCACTCCTGAAACACCATCTTCAACAGCTGCTCCAGCTCCAAATCCTCAACAAGACGTATTCTTAACCGGAGGTCAATTGAATCCAATGTTAGAACTCAACTATGCTGGAGGCCAACCCCAGGACGATCAGAGTCAATTATTAAATGGACAATTATTTACGCAACTTTTGGCTTCAGCCACAAATAATGGCGATTCAAATCGTATCCAATTGGTTAATAGTGGATTGGTGCATCCACAGTTAGTAAATCCTGCCAACGTTCAATTTATAACCGATACGAATGGCAATATCTTTAAACGTGATAACAGCGAAACTGAAGGAATTAAGGTGAAACGAGAAGCGACTTCAGAAGAGAAACATAACAGCAAAACGGAAACAAGTAAGGTGAAACGAGAAGCATCGTCAGAGAATAAACACACGAAACGTGGCTTGTACTTAGTCGGCGATGCAATTTACGAAGATGGTGTATCAGACGGTTTAACTGGTCTCACACATGGTACAATGAATCTACCCGAAATTCTATCCGGTTTAGCTACATTCGATGAGAATCAACCAATCATTGAGGAACAACAAAAAAGTGAGGATCGTGAACCGGCCGAAGCTGAAGTGAAAGCGATTATGAATATGTGTACGGGTTGTGATGAGGAACCATTCGAAAAAGCTTTAGTGTTTGGTTGGCGTACGGTTGCGAAAAAATTGTATTCTGGAGCGTTTTATATACCCGCATCGCCTGAATGTAAAGCGTTTTAGGTATAAGACACAAAAAACAAATTGGTTACAGCCCAAAATCAGATAATTTATACAAACCAATAAAAATTCGAAAATAAATCTATACCGAAAATAGAAAGTTCTCATTAATAATATAAAATCTGAAAGATTATGATAGTAATTTTTCTCGAATTATGATTCATAGGTAAAAAATAAGGTAATATTAATTATTTTAAGTCAAGTTCGTCAAAGCACGGCTACGTCTTTTTCGATTCTTGCAATAGTCTGAAAAGTCTTTTTCCAAAAAAACCTTTTTCTAGGTCGTTTCAAATTGAAGTCGCAAAATGAGTCGAATTATTGCCGAAAGGATGTACAATTTTCTGTCGATGATTGTGGAATTTGACGCCACATCGTTACCGACAAGTACCTTGTTAACGCTCTCTGTGGCAATGGTGCATTAAATTGTGATTATCAAAGACATTTATCGCTTATCATCCAGTGAACTTGGACCCATGGATCTACATTCTACTGCTTAAACGTCTAAATGTTTCAGCGACCGAATATTTAATATACAAAGAAAATTTAATGCAAATTTTTTCTCCAAATAAATCAGACAGAGAAAATAGCCATAAACTCAATCTTACATGTTTACAATAGCAGGACTATCTCTGCAATAATACATAGAGCATTCATAATACCCACAAAAAATTTGGAATAAGTAATTCGCCTTATTTTTTAAACACCGGGTAAAATATCAGAAGCGTACTAAAAAACAAAGTTAAAAAGTTTTTCCAACGAAACTATTAAACTTAAATTGTGAAGAAAACTTTTTGTGAAAATTGAAAACACACATTATTTAAAGAAAAAAATGGGAAACTTTCTTTCCGTTAATAAATAATTTCTCTCTCTTCTATTATAAAAAACGGAGCACTTATATTGCGTATTCGGGACTACCTATAGTTTTAAGGTGTTCACAGGTTTCATTCAATAACGTATGTTACATATACATGTTTAGGTACAGATGTGCCTTCATGTGGACGAACATTCTTGGGCTGTGAATGTAAACCATCATACGAACAAAAGAATCTCATAAATAAAAATCGTAAATTTAAAAAAAAGGTGATTTTAACGTCACGCCAACCATGTGCAGGCATTACATTTTTTATTTTATTTGAAAACTTTATTCTAAGTTAACCATAGACGTACAATTTTTTACACTTTTATAATCTGCTGCAAGAGTTCCCATCATTTTATTTTGAAAGTATTGCAATAAATGAAAGAAGAATAAAACGTACAAGAATTTCTCGTAATATGCGTTTGATTGAAGGACACGATGGCTAAAACGCCGAAAAACTTGAAGCCTTTGGATATTGAGTTCGCTGATTATAAAATTTACAAGAGAGGTTAGATAAATTACGAAAAATAGAATTCGATAAAATAACGTGAGGTAGCTTGGCCAGCAAATTTCAAGTATAACATTTAACAATTGGGTGCGTTTTTGAGATATAGCCCACAAGTTTGAAACAGTATCCGGAAAAATAGTCATTCAATTATAAAATAAGTGTTATATTTAGTTTTCTTGGGTCTTAATTACCCAAGAAAACTTATAAATAATGAGCAATACAACCTTTGGATTTTTTGTCGATTTTTAAAGTTTTTCACAGGATTAAAAAAACTCTCTTTTTCGGTAAAAATTCAGATCAGACACCAGTCCAGCAAGACACCAGAACCCAACAATTTCTTCTCGAAAACTATTTGTCAGATTAAGTTCAAGAAAATCGAATTTTTGGTTTCATTTGAGCTTGGAATATTTAGTTATAAGAAATTTTGAACAGATTCAGAACACTGCATAAGTGGCATCTTAGTGCTTAATTTACCACAGACATTATTTTAATAAGATGTATACAAAAATTGAACGTCCATAGAAAGCTTTAGATAAGTTTTTTTTTCTTTATATTTTTATTTTATTTGTAAATATTTATTTGTAATATAAACTTATATTTTTTCATATTAATTTTTTTTTTTTAAATAAATAAAAAATACAAAAGCCAAAATCTGTTTGTTTGTAAATTATACCAACTAATATCATCAGTGACTAGAGTAAGAGAATTGTCTGAAAAGTTTCTGACCTCAATGTGAAGATAGCAGCACTTGCCAATAAAGGCTTGTACATGTAGTTGTGCATCTTTTGACAGTTACTCACCAAGATTTCAGCCATTTTAGACGAACGTCAGTCAAATAATACTGGCAAATAGTCACGGATATTGTAGTCTCCCCGAAAACGTCTTTCACATTTCGTTTACATAAGGTAACACTGTTTTCTCTATGAAAACAGAATGTGCAAAGAACTATTCCATTCGAAAAACATGAATTTCCCCTTTTTTAATATAGAACTAACTCATCCTTCTAAAATCAAGTATATACTTGCGATTAATCGTGGAGGTTCAAATAATTGAACTTTTATTTGAAGAATTTTCTCCATTCTACTAACTTTTTGAGAATTTTTTGCATACGTCTAGCTAAAAAAACAACCGCCTGTAATGCAATTTTCAGTTTGAAACACTTTAACGAGTTAATATTGAACTAAACTCACATTGTAACGAATTAAAATTACTTACCTTGCTTTTATGTATATGCTGATGTTGATATTCCGAGTCGAATTCCGGTTCAGAGAAATAACTTTGATCTTCAAAATGGCCAACACCACCGGATATCCCTTGACCAGCAACGGGTAGACCACCAGAGATGTCGGTTGATTCAAACAAACGTAGCACTGATCGATCACGGATATCACGTAAATGTGACCTGGAAGGATCACTTATGAATCAAAACATTACAAATTTTGGCCATCAATTTTTGGTAAGTATTTAAAAAAATGTTTGTTTCAAATTATTTTGTAATCAGAAAAATAACTTGGTTGAATTTCTCCCAAAAAAAATGGGACAATTACAATGTCTTCCTAAGATGAGATTATTTTCTTTTTGGGAAAATAGCTCTGGAATGAATCATTGGAAAATGTATGCATATAATAAAATCACTTTATTTGCATAATCAGGAAACTACCAAATGTAAAAGGCTTAGGAATTGGCCAAAAGGACTCAGTAAAATTACTCTCTTAGGATATGCAGAAGCGCTAAAATAAAAGCATCGAAATAATTATGTAGATTACCCGTCACATGTGTTACGTAGTAAATAACACTGTATATACTATTGGTATTCGAGATGAGTGTGGCAAGACAGATCATTTGCGCGTTACCTACGACTACGTATAGTACATATATACCATCATATAGGCCTTAAGACTTTTGGTTAAATTTCACCTCAGTGCGACGTCTTAAACTGAAAATCCATAATTATATCTTTTTCTTCATTAAAGCTACATGATAAGCCCTTAAATATAGTCTCCCTTCCAAATATATATTATATATTTATAATTTTTAACCATTTTTTTTTTCTGATTACAAAATAAAAATTTGATAAATCGAATTAAAATTTGTTTGTTTTACCTTAAATCCTCCAATTCATAGAACATATCTTTGGATGAATCATGTATATAAATTTTCACCAATGGTGAATCCAAATATTCCATTGTCAATTGTTTTGGAAATGATCGTACAAATAATGCTTTTACGGTATCGATTGATGTTATTTCATTTGGCAACAGTGCACGTTTTGTTTCGTTTCTATATTGTAGAAATACCAAACCTAGAAAACATGGAAAATCATAATATTATTACTTGGAAATTATTTCTAAACTTCCCGCTAAGAAAATAGAAAATTTTCAAAAATCGGGAGATTTTGGTTTTACCCCGTTTGGAACAAAAATTAAGTTTTCATAAGATAGCGACGTTTTAAGGTTACAGGAAGCTTCCCTGATTACCCCTGTGAGGTTGTCATTATTTCTCAAAAATTAATGCACCGATCTCGTTCAAAGTTGGCGCAATTCTTCAAGATAAGATTATCTCATGCTTGAATGGAACGTTTTTTTTTCAGAGCAAATTTTACAACGTTTATTACATCAGGAAAGCCTGTTTCAGTAAAATAATGGTAAAAATGTTCAAAACTTACCAAGTGGCCTTTCCAATGTTTTACTAGGTGTTCGTACAACAGGCAATGAACTACGTTGTTTGCCACCTCTTCGAAAGCCTGTCGAGCTTGTTTCAACTTCTGACATAATACCAGGATCGTCATCGAATAACATAGCATTTGGTGGTGGGTAGCCACGTGGCAATGAACTCTGAAACAATACAAACAATAATCAAATTTTAATATCACAATTATTTTTGGCAATATAAATTGAATGATTTAAAGAGAGTTTTGGATAAACTCCTCTTAAATGTAGTCTCTATTTATACTTCAGAAATAAGAATATATGGCTTGCACTTATAATATCTTAAAATTATTTTGTTATAGACATAAGCCCCAAGATATTTTGTGTTATTCTTTAATCATTAATCACCTTTTCTTAAACAATACATAAGTGTACAGAATAAGTGTAAATAATAGAATGGGGTATATGAAGGGAAGGGGAAGATATACAGCTATGGATGACTTTATAGGGAACTATCCCAGTATTCACTTTGTGCAAACCAAATGGAAAACCATAGAAAACCATTGGTAAGGATAGCCGATACCCGATACTAATGATCAAATGCCTCCCGAATATTACAGTGATTCGATTCAGGATGTGGAACACACTTGATACTTAGATAAAGTACATAAAAGAATAAAATAATAGCTGTGAAATTGCAGAAGTCAAAAAAGTTAAGTTTCCCAGTTGAATCGATGCAATATTAAAAAACAAAAGAAAAATTCATTTATCAATATAAATGAAATCAACATAAATTTAAATTTAAATCAACTATTTATTATCGATTCAACTGAGAAGTCAAATATATCGGGAGAAATATCCTTACAGAATAAATATAAATAAGTATACATAAATCTATATATATGATCTCATGTTAATATTTCCGGCTAAGATTCTGGATGTGGCATTATCTTCTAGCCCAAAAAATAGTAAATACCAGATGTTAAATTGGTGAAAAAACAAAACGAGCTGTTATTCCTATATATGCCGTGGGAACAAGCTGAAAAATGGACTTGTTCGATTACGATCCCGGATTCATAAATCTTATTCCGGGTGAGATTCTGGATGTGGCAAAATTATCTTCCAGCCATAGAAATACCAGATGTTAAATTGGGGAAGAAACAAAACGACTTATTCTTATATATCTTAGTAACAAGCCAAAAAAATGATTAGTTGCGGTTCTGATCCCGCATTCATAAATCTTCCCGGTAATCCGATTCTGGTAAACAAAGTATGCAATCAAACTAAATTTGGGATCATATATTTGATTAAATTTAATGTTTTTGTCATAAATTCCAAGATAACACCATTCTTGGGTAATAAATTTTGGTTAAGAATGAATATTAGTATACAAATAAATTTTGTAGATGAAATATTTCAAATGAAAATTCCAACAAACAAATAGAATTTGGCACAGTTTCCACAGTAGTAGTTTGTATTTTATTTATTTATTTATAAATAATACGAAGGCGAATAATGTGAATTATATTTACCATATTTATTAATAGAACACTAAATATTAATAGAGTTGTTAATTAGGTCATACAATAATATAATTTATATGTTGGTCTGTTTTATCTTTACCTCAATTTTGAATTTATAGGAAAGGATAGTTGGAGGTATTTGCGTATGCAAAAAAAACGTGGACTGGATTCTTTCGATGGATTTGTGACAAAAAAACAAGTTCAAATATTAAGGACACAATTTTGGATTTATAGTAAAAGAAGAATAGTTGGAAGTTAAACCTTAAAAGCAGCTCAAATATTAAGGACACGGATATTTGAGGATCAAAAATATGTTGAGCCCAATTTGTTTACGACAAAATTCAAACCAAAATGAAAATCTTTCCGCTACAATGACAAAAAAAAAACGGATTTGTAACAAATTGTGGCCTGTGGGAACACACGAAAATTTTACGGGCTCCAAATAAGAAAACGTCCCAGTCTTCAGAATTTTTATAGAGGGAAAACTTGTGACATTAATCACAGCCAAATTATTTCCAAATTTTTTGAAGTGTATTTATCAATGACACGTTTTGATTACGGGCACCCAGCCTATTATATGAATAATCCTATATTTAGCTTAAACACTTTAATGAATGAACATCAACGCTTCTATATACTCGTACAGGTTCATATAACGCTGCTAACTTCAGCAGGGAATAAAAAATGAAAGTGTCTCCGTGACCAGCGTCACTAAATCAAACTTTTATGTATTAAAGGAGAACGAGTATTCTAGCAAAGAGGAAAAATAACCAAATGAACTCTTGGCGCCCCTTGCGGTTAATAACACAATCTGCTAATAAGATTATCAGAACCAGCCTCGCAATAGTTGTGACTGGCGCTGGTTATGGATGCACGTTCAATAATAATGTATTAATAAAATGACCTAATATAATATTTTATATAATCTAATAATAAAATTCTATATATTAAAAAAAAAAACGAATATGGCTGAACAAATTTTAATTAAATTATTTTTAATTCACTTAACCAGCAAAAAAAAAAAATAACTAACTTGCATCTCATTTTATCTCATTTATAAATAACTTCGTTCGGCTCAAAAATAGAATAAAACTGATATGGAAATGAAAATATATATCAAATTTTTCTACATTTTATTATTAGCAAAAAAAAAAAAGTGTAATAAGGTCAATGAGTTGAGAGCGTGGCATAGTTTTCTATGCGTAGAAATAATAAAATTTACGTCTTTCATACACTTTTAATTCATGGAGATCGTGGGGATTTTTTTTCGGGAGAATAAACATCTAAAAATTTGTATAATTATGATAAGTTTTACAAAATTTATCCTCATCGAAACATCTAAAGTGAGCCATTTTTTTGTAATGGAATAAATAATACAAGAATTTTTGTATTAATAAAACTAGTGTCCGTTAACCGAAAACCTGAGACAATTTTTAGACTGTTGAAGACTTCGATTTTCTAAAATTATTATAGAATTTGTTTACCCATTGTCATTTTAAAACAATTAGAATACCCGGGAATTTCAAGCTTGTGGATGTAGTCTATGATTTTTTTCGGAGCCCGTAAAAACGACTTGGTTTTCAGAGTTTTTGAAGAAGAAAAACATAATTATGTCACATAGCAATTATTCAAAAAGCCTACACATCATCAATCAGATTCCACCGGAAATGGTACACTCGCTGGAATAGGTTTTCTCCTCTACCCATTTGAGGGTAGAGTATTTTCTTCTAATTATATATGCGACTATTTCAAAAGTATGACGCATTTTCAATAATATAAGAATCATCGAAATCTTTCGTCTCTGCTACAAGTTCTCCTCTTTTTTTTCGAAATCGATCTGGATTTTGAAATCGATATAAAAATAAATCCTTCCACTTAAAATTAACAAAAATTTACAAATTCTTTTTCGAATAATGGAGTTCTGAAGTACCAAACATTAAAGAAAATATAACCGACTAGAGAACCGCGTTTTACTTTTGAAGTCGGTTAAAAAGTTCGGTTTTAAGAAACAAAAATATCTTTGTGTATTCGAACTTTTTTTACGGATTAAACTTTCAGTCATGGATCTTTGGTACTCAATTGAACGATGTGAGCTCATTTTCGAAATAAAATCAAGGTCTTTTTTCCCCGTTTTCCAGCAGAACAGATAGAGAAAAATCAACTGATTAGGTAACTATTTTGCGAACACATAGTTTACTTTAATTCCTTCACACAAATTTTTAAATTTTAAGGAATAAAAATTTACAACTCAGTATACATAGTATTTTTAAACAATGAATTCTGTGAATATGTCTTGTAAAGATTCATAAAATTGCATAAATTATTAATAGTGGACTAAAATAATAAAATATGTTGTAATATGACCAAGAAACTGGATTAGTTTTAGGTTTATCCTGAAACTGGATTAGGTTTATTAGGTAAATAATTAATTTAAAGGTTTGTGAAAAGAAAGGTGAAAGGTAGAAAAGGTCAAACATTGTTTTGCTTTATGAAAGAGAAAGTTTACTTTTGTAACAATTTAGAAACCATAGAAAATCTAATATAGAAACTATTTAATATTTTATAATCTTTATAAATGAAAACTGTATAGTGAATTTTCAGTTCTTGGTAAGTGAATTTTTCGAAAAATTGAGAGAACTTTTTATAGACAATCCTAACACTTCAAGTAATTAATTTTAAGTGCTCTAAAGTACATTTTTAGTTAGGAAAATTCTGTTGGGACACATCATTTTATTACTTTATACTTTAACTAGGAATTTTGCCAAAAAATAGAGTTCTTTATGATTGTTTTAATTTTAAAAAAGGCTCTGTGCAAAACCTTCCAAATTCCAAAAATCGTTCAAGAATCTAAAACAATTTTTATGAATGATTTTAGGTTTCCTAGGATAATTTAAGTCTTGGAAAAACAAAGATGACAATTATTTTATGCTTAGAAGTCTAGTTTTCAAGATTTCGCTTGAAATTTATTCGGATTATTGATCTTCGTATAAGATTTTATGCCTTATGTCAAAAACTTTACATCTAATTGTTAAATGGATATTATTTTTGAAATCTACTGGTCGAAATTCCCCTTCATTCATAATTTGATGGAAATCGGAAACAATAAAAAATTCTCGATTTTTGAGATTTTTTTTACCCCTTTAGAAAATTACGAAAATGAGATAATTTTTTTAAAAATAAAACATTAAAATTTTGTGTATAAGGATATTTTGACGTGTAGATTTTAAGAATAATATCCATTTTAATGAAATATTGGTAGAAATTCGGTTCTGAGGTCAATATTTCGGAGAAAATTCCAAGAAGACTCTCTCAGAAAAATACATACAGCCTAAAAACAAGTGTAATTTTGGGTTTGATTCGAGACTTTATATATCTTAGAAATCCTAAAATCGTCGTAAAACTATTTTTGGATATTTTGGATATTTGTAATGTTTTATTTGAGGTATTTTCGATTTTCCTAAGCTTTAAGTACCCCAAAAAAACTAAAAAACTTCATGAGACATGCAGCTATGTACCTCGCTTTCTTGTAGCCGTGAGTTGTTGAGAGGAGATTACTCTTTGTGTAGAGTATTTCAAGAGATAATTTTAGTTGAGCTAAAGTTCTATTCCGGTAAAATTGTGGTAAAAGCCAGCCTCTTAAGCCCACAGTATTGGCTTACACATTGTTTTATTGTATGATTAGTATTTTAAATTTATAAACAAGCAAATTTTAGAAAAAAAAAATTATGTGAGAGATAAATTCATTAATATTTAAAATTGTAATTTACGAAATAATATAAAATCATTTTTAATTGCATTAAAATTATAAAAAAAGTCAATATTGTAGGTTATGCTTTGATTTTCTAATTATGATAAAGGAATTTGCAAACATTATTCTGATTCATATCCTTGCTCAATGATTTACATAACCACAAATTTGATTTTTATTATGAAATTATTGCAAATAAAAAAGATTTGTTAACACTTCGAAAGTAAAATTCTTAATGATAAAAATTTGAGGCTTATCGTGGCATATTTCTAAAAATAAATTTTACCTGTATAAAATGGTAGAATATTAACTATGCATTAAATGCAATATGTAAGACAAGAACAACAAAAATTCTGACAAACAAAAAATAATAAGTATGAATGATGACGCAGTTACTTCGGTAGCCTATACTAGAACTACCCGTAGACTTACCGTACTCATTCCTATCCCTATTGTACGTCTTGTATTAAAACAATCCATAATTCTCTTATGTACTATAATTTCTATATTTACTGGTTGTACAGTAGATGATGATAATATTGGATCTACTGGTGATGATGGTGATGATGATGCTTCTACTGGCATTTTATTGGTACTACAACAATGTTGTTTTTATCACTTATTGTTGTTTTACCCTCACTACCAACGTCTCCATCAGTAATAACACTACCAACATTGCTGTCAGCAGTAATGTTACACTTGGGAACTTTTTTCGTTTTAACATTGGTAGTCATACTTTTAACATTATCATTTGAATAATTTATGTTCTTGTTATGTAACATATTTTAATAGTTTACACACTGTAAGCACAGATTATATTTTACATTATTTAGAAATTTCCTATTTTAGAAAAATTTGTTATTTTTAATTTTTCTAAAAGTTAGCTTTGGTAGAAATAGCATTTCACATCGAATGCAAAAGAGGTCGCATTCGTAGCTTATCTAGAAAAAAGTCCCTCATTTGAAGAACTTATCTTAAAGAAGGTAAGGTTGCACTAACAAAATTAGTGTTTTGCTATTTCTTCCTAATTAATCCTCTTGGATGTAAAAACCAAATCATTTTAGCTCTCATAGATAATATTTTGTGAATTTTTCCCAAAAAAGGGCATGCAATTTCCCGAAAAATACAGTAAATTTCTTGAATGAGTCAAATTTTATTAAAATCGGACAGCACGTTCGAAAGTAACAGCGTACTAAAAACAGATAATTTTTTAGAAACAAAAGGCAAAAGAAATGAAAACACGCTCAGTTACACCATAGACCTCAATACGTTCGGTCAATAAAATATAAAATCCTTGTATGTCGATACTTTAAGCTCAAAGCTCTTTCTTAGAACACAACTAACCCCTATCTTATTGTCTAGCTAGGTATTTGAATTTCAACGAGTGTTCTTTGAATTAATATATCGAAAATATTATTTATTTTTGGTATAAGGTCGTCATTTTCTGCATCAAGAAAAGTCGTAATATTAATTTTAAGGCTGAAAAGTAAACTCGTTTAAAAGTTACCATGCAAATATACTAGTTTTATTAAAACACGTTAATAATTATAATTTTCAACACACATACATGAATTATTAAAAGCTTTAAATAATGAATGTTGGACAACCCTTTCTTAGTGGTTTGTAATAATTCATATGTGGGTGTAAGTATTATATTTTTAAACCCTTAAAAAACACCACACATATGATGGTTGGAACTGCTAAAAGTAACTTTGTGGTGATTTTGCTATTTTGTGTCACAGATGGTGTGAATTTTTTGTTGACACCTTTAATTTCAATTTATTTTATTTTTCACTTAGAGTTTCAACTAATTTATCCAATTTTCTGTATGAAATATTCTGTATGTAGTATTTACAGAATGGCTTTAAATTATTAAACATAAACTCGATTGGCAAATATTTAGGTACGTATCAAAATTCACTTAGAAAAATTGTATTAATTATTAAAAAAAAGTGCACAAAATTTTCCTTCCAATGGTCAAAAAGCTTTCATTATACCGTACCAAAGACGATCCATAATGTACAAGTCCCAATTTTTAACTGAAGGCCTGAAGCTAGGAGTCCTAAACAAGAACTTCCTTAGCAAGACCCAGGCAGATCAAAGATACTAAAATTAGGGAAAGTTTTTCTTATTTTCGGCTATACAGGCACCAAGTGGTCGTAGACCTTAATTTTTATTTAATTAAATTGTTCATTTGCCTTCCTGCTTGACCTAAAATAAAGCGATTTAACCCAAAAAATACGGCCATGGGAAACTCTGTGTCCTAGTTAAAAATACACTCGGAACAAAGTTTATCCTGTATTACAATTAACTGTTGTGTAACAGCCCAACCCCGAACTTGTTCAAGTCCAGAAACTAGACTTAAGCGCAAGCGGTTAACTTATACGCGTGGATATTTTGTGAACAAAAGGTTTTGGAAAAAATTGGAGAAATAAAATTTAAAGGGAGATTTCTAAAGAAAAACTGTCAGATTTTTCTTTATACAACTGCAAGAAACTTTTATTCGAAATATTTTTTTTCGTAAGCCTGATAAATTTTTTCGAAAATTGAATGCACAAAAATGTTTAAGTTTTGCAAAAGTTTTGATTTCTACAAAAACTTTATTCTGATTTTTTTTTGAAATCGATTTTCATCGAATTTATATGAGTTTTATGTGCAATTCATTTTTTATAACGAATTTATCTTAATTATATTTTAAAATTTAAAATTAGTAAATTGATAGAATTTAGAAACTCATTTTAAATTTACCATCAAGTAAATTTAAAAGAACGTAGTAAATTTTCTCCATACGATAAAAGAGATGAAGTTTCAGTAAATTAATCTGGCTGTTGTTATATTTAAAAAAATAAACTTTAATGATATATTTAAAATAATTTAAATTTTTATAAAATCAATTTTTATCAAATTAATCAATCACATTAAACTATATAAAATTTAAAACGATTTTATTTTTATAAATTGTACATTTATTTTTTATATAGTTTTTTTTTTATAGCACACGATTTATTTTTACACTTGCTTCACCCCATCCCCCTATTTTTTTTTAAAATATATAAAACACTGTGAGTTTATTTGTTTTTTGTATTCAATCGTAAATTATTGAAGTGAAACAGTTTTTTTTTTAAATAGCGCATTGTTTACGATCTAGCGATACGAATTAAATATTTATGACGATGAATAAAAATGATTGTTAAAAATGTGTGGCTTTTTATTTTATTTATTTTTTTTTATTTTGTTATTATTTAAATTAATTTTTATTTTACCAATTGTGTGTGTGGAGCGCGGAATCTCAATTCCAGTGGTGTATCAGGTGGATTTCCAGGCATAGACAAGGAAGCTAATATTAGTAATCTGCTTGCTCAATTAATTTTATAGAAATTTAAAGATGATTTTATTGTGAACAATGGGGATGCATCAGAAAAATCTTCCTTGAATGAGTGTTGCTAGGATTTGAAATTTAAATAAGAGTGTCAGAGAAATTACGAGCATATAGGTACTGTCCAGAGCGATAGAAAGGAAATTGATTGAAGTTTTTCGTATTATTTGAACTTTTCCAGATAAATTTTTCAAATAAAAGTTGAAGAGTTTAAAATATTTTGAAAAAAATATTTAGATTCAGGAAAATCCTTCGAAACAATTTCGGAAAAAAAAACCGAAAAAACACGAAAATGCCGATTTTGACGAAATCCTTCGTTTTTCTTCCTTGGATCATTCTTTGAGGGTTCATGGTTCCAGTCAATAATAGTTCTTGAATGCTTCGAGGATTTGAAAACACCTAGTACGGAATAACATAGGCTAATCTGGGTTTACGGTCACTCTGGTATAAAATAAAATAAGGTAGCGAATTCATTAGAGAGTGAATTTTGCTATTATTCCTATTATAAAATACTCTGTGATATCCTACATTGAGTTCTAGCATTGGCAAGCGTACCCTGATTATTGGGGCTTCACAGATGGCGAAATGCTAAGTTATGTATATCCACAGATTAACCATTTAACTGTTCCCGGATACAGTTAAGAAGAATAGCAGGTCTTCTAACTGGGCACTGTCTGTTGAACTATTACCATCATAATTTGAGAATCTCAGACGACCCTACTTGTAGGACGTGCCTGGCGGTTGCTGAAACCTCTATTCCCATCATTACTGTAGAAATCTTCAAGGTGTTAGGCATAAAATGTTCAGGTCTGAAACTCTGGATCTACCCATTATGGGAACAACTCTGTTGGAGAAGCTATGGGCTTTTTGCGTGACCACTGGTCTCGATACGATCCTAAAGCATCACGTGCTCTAGAAGGTTCTTTATCTACACTTTGAGCCAGAAATCATCCAAGTGATGGAGTGTTTTAAAGGAGTGAACAAACAACCAAAAGGGGTGAAGCTGCGGTTCCATTCTTATTATTACCTTATTATTATATGGGAAAAGAAAGTAATTAATTATTGTATTTGAGATAAATTTTGTTTTTTGTATGGAACAAAATATTATGAACTCCGAAATAAGGAAATAACTTCTTTGTTAATTTATGAAAATGTGATATTCTATCAAATTTAAGCGATTGAGGTACTTTTTCGTAAAGTACGGCACTGGCTGTTCATTAGCGATGATTATTTACAATAATTCATAATGATGAACTGTGCTGGCTGACTGAGTATTTTAACATGATATTAGTTAAAATTAACACTGGAATTAGTTTAGTTTAGTTAATAAAGCTAACATTATTTATATTATGGTACTGATGAATCTGTAAAGTTGGCAACATCAATTTATGGTGCTAGGAATTTATTGTCATATAAAATTGCACTCCCCATAATAGTCTCAGAGCTTGTAGGCGGTTTGCGTAACCACCTTCCTGTAAGGCTATACATTTTTTATGGCTATTAAGCCAACATTTAAAAATATTCATATCTCTGACAGGTATAAAAGGCCTGTTATAGACGTGTAAAATAATAAAAAAATTCTTATCTGTTACAGGTACCAAGTGCCTGTCAAGTATTAAAATGTTGAAATTCTTATCTTCTTCTATAGACGTCATTAATGACTATAAAAATGTTTAAAATAGCCAAAAATTACTTAAACTGCATTTATAATGCATTTTTTGTATACATTTACCAAAAATCATATAAAAATGATAATTTACTTATAAAAAATTCACGCATAGCCGTTTTTGTTAATGCTTGTCACATGAAAAATAATTCACTTGATAAAGATTTTTGTACGCAGCTTTTAAGATTTTCTGTATTTTATGTGTACAAACTAGATACTGTACTTCCGTTTTTTTTTTTAAATAGCCAAAAAACACAAATGGGCTTTTAGGCCCACAAGACAAATATCCAAAATGAGATGTGTTAATAATTTAGTGTTGCTAACTTTATGTACATGAACGAACTAAACTATGTTCTTTGTTATATATATCTGTCTACTGTCATACCATACCGGACATTGACGTAATAACAACATTATGTCAACCTACATAGTCATAGTAGTAAATAGTCATAAACATTATTTATCTCCAGCTCTATGTATGTTTGTTTATTCATTTGTCTGTCATTGTGACAAATGAATTATTTTTAACCAACTTCAAAAAAAAAAATAAACGATGGTTATCAAAGAATACTTTCGGTAGTATAGAAATATAATTAATTTTAAATTTGAGCCATAAAAGCACATTAAGTATGAAAAATCGATCTTTTTAATCTCTATATCACGTGATCTAACAGACGACCTGCCATAGTGTGACGTCATATTGGCATAAATTATCATTTGTCAGTTCAATCTAAATAGTTATCTTAATTAGTATCAAAATGTTTGGAAAAATGTTAGGTTAAGTTTTGTTCTTAATGTGTTATACCTCAATATTATTTACCAGGATTACGTCATCAAAATGGCCATTGAGCGTTGTCACTTTTATAAAAAATGTAAATGTAATTTTATAGCAAACAATCGTATTTATTTTGCCAAAACATATTTCGAAATAATTTAACAGACGTAGGAAAATATCCTATTTGAGCGTAGTTTGTTAGAGTTAATTGCACAATATGCATATATGTTGCTCTTTGCTCTATGTGAACTTCTAGAATTACACTGATTCGTATTTTTAGAAAATAAAGTATCTTTTAGTTTTGGGGGGAGAAGTTCAAATTTCATCAAAATCGATTTAGTAGTTTTCAACAAATAAACTATGTACTAATGCGTCAATTAAAATACCTTATTCGAATAGAAATTTTACAGTGTAGAAAACTTCTAAGGGAAAGTTAATGGGGTAAATATAATATATAAATATCACTGAAAATGTTCAAATTTTCATAATTGATTACAAGAAATAAAAATAAAATTGTCCGAGATTCCTAAAAATTTTGTTGATTTAATATTTCTAATTTCCTTGATTCCAAATACATTTCAAAATTGACTCCAAGGAATTACTACTTATTAAAATTCGGGAATGTCTCGTCAGCTTTTAACGGTAATTATTTATTCGTTAATTCATTTTTAATTAATTTTTTTTAATTTGGTTCTATTTTCTTCGAAAACTTTTTACTAATTTAAAGTACCTTGCTGACTCGACTCTCTTTTATGTCTATGTTTTAAAACAATCAACTACCATTCTACAACAATTCTGTCTGTCTGTCTGTCGTGTTTGTCTATCTGTCCGTCTACCAGTCAGTCAGTGTTTCTGTCAGCTATACTCAATGGTTTATCTATTTACTATTCAACTCACTAACAACTCTTTTACCCGTATCTATGACAACATAGATATGACTATTGATTTTAGAAAGAAAATGACACTTATAGTTTTAGAAGTCTGTCCAGACAAACCCAATAAACAGTGTCCACCTGTTCTACAATGTCCATATTTTAGACTTATAGAATGCAATTTATCTAAAGTCTAAATAGAAAAAAAAACACGGCTCATGCTGTCAAAATTCGATTTCATATTGTACAATGCTTTTTCGAGATGGCTCTTACTAGTTTGATATTTATTGTAGATATGTTTATTTTAATACAAAATTTACAAACTATTACCTAAATTTAGTAGGATTATTACATATTTTGTTTGCCAAAATTGGATAAGAATTGAGTTCAATAGAGCAAAATTAGGTTTTTTGTATTTTATGACGTCATAATGTTCAAAAAATTATTATTTTTCGATATCCATTGATTTTAGAAAGAAAATGACTTTAAACTTTAGAAGTCTGTCAGACAAACCCAATAAACAGTGTCCTCCTATTCCATAATGCCTTTTTCGGTAGACTTTGTCTATTTTTATCATGTACTCGGAATATAATCAAGCTCTAATTTCATGTAGATCGCGATAAAATCAAGCTCAAATTTCGCAATTTCAATGGTGACTTCCTATTCGAAGCATGTTAAATTTACTAACCTCCCAAGTATTTTGCATTTAATTCTTTGAAGAAATTTAATTTGTCCTTAAACTTAACCTTGAAAAAATCGAAGTATTCTATAATTTCAGGTTTTTATAGACTTTGAAAAAGCTACTTACTTCTAGATCCATTGTACGCAGTATTCCACCAGGAGTACCACCAGGCTGATATAGATGTTGATCTCCGGATAATGTATGCCGTCGTGGATCTTCTCGTCGGGCACTACGCCCTGATCGACTGCCTCTCAGCTCACCATCGCTTACTACACCTCCTGGAAATCAAAATAGAAAAAAAAATTAATAACAATTTTGGAAATTAGTAATAAAAAGATTGAACAAAGTTTCAAACCGAAATGCAGTAAGAATTCTTGTATACAACTTGAATTATTTAAGAAAATTGGCGAGCATTTACGAGAGAAAGTTTCAATCGAATTCATAGAATCATCGTTAAGAAATACTACAAGGCAGATTATGCCAAAGCTTGTAAGCAATGTATTTTCTTTTCCCTTCTTTTGGGGGTCCTTTTAGCTTTGGAAATATGTAATTACATTATTTCATTAAAATGTTTTAAATATCGAAAAATATCACCCGATTTCTTTGAAATTGTTGGAAAAAAATCTGTTTTCTGTTAATGTTTCAATAAAATTTCTGAGAAATGTCAATAACACTTAATACAAATTAAATTGCTGTTTTAAATGATTATTTATTTCAGGAATTATATAAACATATCTTACATGAAATGCGTTTCTAAAGGCTGGATTACACTTGAAAATACATAAGAAGATCTTGAAACTCAAGGAGACAAAGATTCTTTGGTTCTAAGTGGGAAATATATAATTACAACTATTGATCGCCCTAGTCACGATCATTTGAGTTACAATTTATGACTCAATTCTGTTGTTTTTGCAACTTATTATACCCGCGTCAGAAGTTATACTTCTTTGGCATCATAAAAAATTTTCAATTGCATGCATATTAATTAATTACAATAAAATAATAAAAGGACTGTAGAAGGATCAGTCAACACAGTCAATAAAGCTTAGTTTAAATTTGATAAATTCAATAAAAAATATATATTTTCTTACATAAAGTGTTAACATTAATCATAACAACAGATTAAACCTGTGAATTTTGTGGGCTAACTTCAAAAAAAAAAAAGATTATTTAAAACAAAATAAATAATAGTTTAACAAACATTATAAACTATTTTCTATATTTCTAATGTGAAACAATCTTTAAATGAATATAAAATTTTAATAAATTTATGTATTTTTGTAAATAAATATCAATATTTATTTTACTATTGCATACTTTTACTATTTGTCATCACAAAGTTTATTTATTAATAATTATTAAATTTATTTTGTAATTTAGACAGAGAAAATAACAGTTTACTTATTTAGAAATTAGTATGACAATTTCGATTCAATAAATAAGTGTTTTAATTCGAAAAGTACACAACATCTGTTTATAATAATTTTATATTTAATATTTTAATATACTTTAATATACTCGACATATATAATACAATGTATGAGAGTATTTTAATTTTTAAAGTTTATATTGCTAGAAAATATTGGAAACACAAACAAAATTTTAGTATAGAATTTCATACTTTCAATTAATTTATAGTCATGAACGCGCGTCAGAAGTTATACTTCTTTGGCATCATTAAAAAATAATTTTTAATTGCATGCAAATAATTAATATCAATAAAATAATAATAAAAGGACTGTGAAGAAGGACTGAAGTTGGTAATATTGATTTTTCAATAAAATTAAATTAAATTTCCATAAAATTATAATTGAATTTTCCACAATATTCTCAGAGAATCCTTTTGAAAGTTTGTTCCTTTTTAAAGATAAAAAGGATATGATTATTAATATAATCTTGATTATATTACATCCTGCATTATCTAAGTATATATAAATATAATTACAAGATGTAACAAGGAATCATCTTTGTAAAAAGGTTCATATTGAAATTATTAAGGTGGGTGGTGTATGTTCAAGATTTACGGTGAGTAAATTTGAGGTAAGTGGGTATGTATTTTTGATAGAGACATCTACAGACTCTATTATTAAACACAATCTGTAATGAAATTTGTATTATATTTTTATCTATAGTTGAAATTTTTCTAATCAATTCACCAAAAATTTAGTTATATTCGTCAAGTAATTTCAGTAATGCACGTGAGTCTGAATGAGTTTCTAAAACCGACATACACGAAACAAAAAATGCTGAGAGAGTTCTAAAACGTCGACATTACAGAAAATATTTAAAATCGGAGTAACATAATTATTTTTTTTATACTTCTTTAGACGCGTTATAAAATAATTATAAGAGTGAAATTTTTAAAATGCGCATCACCGTCACACAAAATTCACATGTTGAAGCTGTTGTTATGATTTATGTTACACTTAATATAAGAAAATATATATTTATTTATTGAATTTTATCAAATTTAAACTGAGCTTTATTGATTGCGTTGACTGATTCTTCTCCAGTCCTTTTATTAATTAATTGCATGCAATTAAAAATTGTTTTTTAATGATGCCAAACAAGTATAATTTGTGACGCGCGTATATAACTAATGGGTACACGTACCAATTTTTTTTAAAATGAAACACACAATACTTCCGATATCGTCTATATAACTCGGAAGTAAAATCAATAAAATCAGTCAACAAGCTTTTTATAATAATAATAATAATAATGAAAAAACACAAGTTTTATCCTTTTTATAAAATTATTATTCACAAACATACACACAAATGTCAATTGATGATTGTAGGAGAAAGGGATGCAAGGGAGACATGGAGTAGGGAACATGCAACAAGACTGAAAGAAAGAAGGGTGGTTTTTTGATCAAATTATGTTGTGTAAGGGATGATTTAGACAAACAACCTATCTACACAAACACACACAAACATAATAGACCAGGGTAGACAATTTTTGAAAGGGAAAAAAATGATAGTAGAATGAAACCAATTGGAAACGAAAGATAATATGATAAAAATGAAAGGAAAAATAAATTACGGACAATCTGAGTTCGGCAAGTAAGAGAGGTTTTTAAGGGTAAAACACGGTTTATTTCAATTTCCGGCAAAACTATAAGTCCTGTGGAAAAAAGTTAAATGGCAAAGTTGTATGTAATAAAAAGATCTACACCTTTGTATTTTTTTGAACTGTTTTTTTCACATTACCTCAAAATTTATGTGAAAAATTCATCATGTTTTGAATAAATATCGAAAAAGCACCCTAATTTTCAATCAAAAATGTTTTAGGTTATATGAAAAAAGTGTAAATACAAAAGTTGTAGATCTTTTTATTACCTACAACTTTGCCATTTAACTTTTATCCATAAGACTTGTAGTTTTGTCGGAAATCGAAACAAACCGTGTTTTACTCTTAAACACCTCTTAAATACCCCTCCTACTTCCCTGAACTTCTTATTCTTCTTCTCTAAGGTTTCTACCCTGGTCTATAAGAACATAAAGAGAAGGTAAATCAGTAGTAAATATCACAATTTTAAATAAAAAAATATACATAAAAACACCGATGAAGGAAAATTGATTTTTTGTTTGAAAATATATTATATGAAGATGATCTGATAGAAAGTTGTTGTATTCAACTTGAAAATTGAAATTCAATACGATATAATTCTGTTTTGAGTAAAAAATGTCAGTTTACATGCCCTAAGAACATTAACATACAAGGTTATGGACATCAATTAGTTGTATATTACAATTATTAGGTAAAGTTATGGATTTGAAATGTATTGAAAAGTAGTCATTACAACACTTTTGCCTCTCTGGTAGTTCTCAACCGACCTCCAGAGCTGAATTTAACCTTAGTGCCGCCCTTGGGCACTCTGCAAAACACAGGCCAACTATCGAAATTTTAGATAAAATGTATGAATTTACTTTTTTAAGTAGGACTTTCAGGAATCGGCCGATACCTTGACGAATGTTCTTCAAGGTTTCGCGCCAAACCCCATTTCGATCGATTCATTCGTTCAAAAGTTATGTGGGACACGCTTGTTAGAAATGGGTTCTAGGACCTTAAAACGCCGATATCTGATGACAACCTCTTTAATCCAAATTGGTTGAAAATCAAATAGATTGTAATTTGCAAATTTTTATTTTTCATAGTGGGAAATTGAAATAATTCTTAAATAATGAATTGAAATAATTCTTAAATAATCACTGAAACTTTTTCTCAATTTTGTTGATGACACTACATTATTTATAATTTTTTAACATACTCTTGAGAATGCAAGAAAATTATTTTATTTATTATAATTTGAAGATGTTTTTAAAACGATGGCGATTTTTAAAGCATTTTACAGAACTCAGAGAAAATTTCTTATATCACTCTATGAATTTTACCACCGCTAAAAATTTGCTACCCTGGGTATCAGCCCCGACTATCTCTATTATAAGTCCAGGCCAGCCGGCCTCCTCAAAATAACTCGTCAAAAGTCTACTTAAAGGCAAGAACACACTTCTATGAAGGTACACGCGAAAAGATATAATCTCTATAAATAATATCTACCACAATTGTTTACTTTTTATACGTGGTATTTGTGGGTACGAAGAATGAACTTTGTCACTCAACACCCACCCCCCAATCGTTTCCTTCCCAGATTTTACGAACCCTCTTATTTTGTTTTTACAATATTTATTTATTTTTTTCGTATACACTAAAAAAGAACAAACAGAACACGGTTGATAGGTAAATAAATTGATAGACTAATAGCATGTATGTACTTAAGTAGGTAAGTCAATCTTTGAATAATAATGAGGTTTGCTGTTTTAAAAGGTTGTAATCATTTTTGTTAAGGGAATTTAAATGGTTTCCAATCATTACCAATGATTTTATTACATGTATCAAAGATTGTATTACCTATCTATGTCTTCAGACGTTTGGATTTCTTTTTAATATAAATTAGTTTGCATTTTATATTTGATTTACAAACATAGGAGTTTCAAAAAGTACTGCTCCTTTATTGGCCATTTTAATCATGGAAATGATGTTCAATGGTTAACCTTATTATTTCTTTTTTCAAAATCCAAACTTTTTCATAGAACACATTCATTCCTAATTTCTAAGTACACAAACTATAAACTCAAAATCTAAAAGCCCCAAACCCATAGATTCAAGCCAAATAATAAATTAACCCTAAAATAGCCAAGAAGGTCATTGCCAACGTCAAAATAAATATCGCCATTGAGCTTTTATAATTTTAAAGTTATAATATTTTAACTTTTGAAAATCCTTAATAAAAATTTTTGAAATCGATTATTTTTGCGAATCTGAGGGAGGGACAATTTAAAAACCTGACGAGGCTTACGAGGGCTTATTAAGTTTATAACTAAAGCTTACAAAATATAGAAGACAATAAATCTGGTAAAATTTAGTATTCATAGAAATTCTTTTGATGAATTCTTGACCCATCTTTTAAACTGTAAGGTGTGGCACAGTGCGATGCGATATAGCACAGCGTGATTTTTTGAAACATTTGCAAATGATTGGGTCAGTGAAAATAATTAACAATAAATAGGTATTTTTTTAAATGGTTTCATAGGTATTAGTCAATATATTGAAGTGTTTTGTGGGCTAATATTACTGGTAACACAACGTGTATTTAAGATAAATAAGATATTTTTGTATATAAATACTTCATTGAATTCGTTTAACAAATTATGTGTAAAATTTCAGTGTATACGCCTTGTAAATATTTAACTGAGCGTATTAAAAAGGATGACCCAAATAAATAAAAACATATAAAACTATATAAACGAACCGTTTATGAGATATTTGATAAAACTCTTTTATAAATAATAAAATAATATGATTAGATCTCTGTAACTTTAACTGTATCGAAACTATGTTATACAACTTATATTTTTTTTACATATAAATATATAATTTTTATAAAAATATGTAATAAAGTCATTGATTAAAAAAGACTTATTTGATATAGGACATCAATTAATAGTCCGAGAGATAGCGTGGCAAATGATACAATCATTTCAAGTCGATTAATTCATGTTGGATTTGAATGTTTATTAGCGGTCATATACTGTTATGAATGTCAGCTGGCTTCGAGAAGGTGGACGGGCGGGATAATAATTTCTTCTGAGTAGCCATCTAAGGCAATCAAATGTCATATTCAGCTAACAATTATTCTACCCGTAAATATTCTGCTGACTATTATTTTAATTTACTACATTATTGAAACTATATTATTAATTTCAAGCGATCTGAAATACATTTTATTATTCCTCCACCTTGGGTGCGCCTGCTGAACCGCCATTCGATTATTAACTTTATACAAACTTTCAATAAAAGCGAAATTTGATCGGCCTGATATCATCATGAAAAATGTAACGTTACCTCCCGGGCTATAAGGTACAGTTTTTAGTATTGGTGGTCCAAAAACTGAATAGTACTCATTACAAATCATTACTCAACCAATCTTATTTCTCAACAAACCTTAAAATCATTACCGTAGGTATGAATCTATAGTATTATGTTTACTCTATGAAAATAATGAAGTGTCTATAAATATTAGTTCATATTTTTGATACTTATAGCGCTGAGATCTTAAATATATCAATCCCCCATAATGAATTTCATTCAATTAAAATGTTGTTAATAAAAATCAGTGACTCACTGTTTTTTTATATATAACATAAATCACATTGAGAACAATTTTATTTGTTTTAATGTCTTAATTACATCTTTTATGTGAACGATCAAGATGACCGAAGACAAAGACATATAACTATCAGATATTTTATGTGAAATAAATTATTTATGTCTTTTTGCAACTAACATATATAGATTTATATAAAATCAGTCCGTTTTACTGGTCTGTTTGTTTTGAACTGTTAAATAATACAAAATTCAATCACATTTTAATGTGGTACTTTAATCGATCAATTTTCTATTTATTTATTTTTTTATATACTCTGTAAAACACTTTTCAAATTATATTATAAGAACCATTTACATGTTAGCAATCTGAAATGGATTGACAAAGTGTTTCGTCACTTATATACTTGTTCTTTTCTATCTGTCAGAATTTCTGTAGTCATTGTCTTACACATTGTTTGATTGTATGATTTATTATTTTAAATATTTATGTAAAATCATTAAAATTTTAATTTTTAAGTAATTCAATTCAATTATTTATTCATTCTTTTTTTAAACAATACATAATTGTATAGAATAAGTCAAAAAAATAAGATGGGGTATATGAAGGGAAGGGTAAGGTATGCAGCTATGGCTGACTAATAAGGAACTATCGCAGTATTCACTTTGTACAAATCAAATGGAAAACCATAGAAAACCATCGGTAAGGATAGATGGGCACCCGATACTAATGATCAAATACCTACCGAATATCACTGAGACAGTGATTCTGTCCAGGATGTGGAATACATTTAATACTTAGATGAAGTACATAAAATATTTAAATTAAACCTGTAAAATTACAGGAGTTCAAAAAGTTATGTTTCCCAGTTGAATCGATGCAAGATCAAAAAACCAAAGTAAAATTCATTTATCTATCAAAATGAAATCAACATAATTATAATTTAAATTTAAATAGACTATTTATTATCGATTCAACTGAGAAGTCAAATTTGTAGGGAAATATATCCAATCTTGATACTTAAAACTAGCATTTTCTCTGAGCCGCTTCCACGAAACTCAATATGTATATATATATTTACAATTCTGAGAAATTCGATATAAGGCAGTTTTAGCAACCTTACGTACACTTTTTCGAGGAAATCAGAGTGTTATTTTGAAATTTGCATTTTATTCTTAAAGAGTTCCATTTTGAACGTTCTTGATCCGACATGCAGATCAGAGGAAATATGCTTACCTTTTCTAAAACAAGACTGTATTTACGTTGCAATAAGTTAACATGTTATCATGTAAACAGACATAGCTCAGCTTCCGTTCAATGTGTAGATAAAGTACCCAAAGATTCAAAAAAAAACTCAAGTGTTTTTTATGAACCGAACGAACCATCGTATGACTATATAATTTATTTCCAAACTATTTCTTCTTTTTATTTGTAAAAGTTTCTCAATAAATTCCATTCGGAAACATCGAATCAATAAAGACATCGGCAAACAATTACTTTAAAGCATTTTATATTAGTATGGTTCTTAACACTTTTTGAAGTTCGCAATGTTGGTGCTATAAAAAAAGATTTTGGTATAAAATTCGTCTGTAATATCGGGGTGTTTTGAAGATCTAAACTCAAACTGGGATGAAACGATTTGTCTCTAAAAATGGACGATAGTATAAACTTTCTGGAGCATTCAATTATGTATTTAAAGTAAAAATCCGGGGTTAATTTAAAACGTAAGATCGAAAACTTTGTGTTTTTGTTCGAAAGTTTTGATCGAAGATTATTGGCATTAGGGTAAAAAGGCTAAACCCCTTGTGTGTGAAAGAAACCTTGTTTTACCCTCATAAACGCATCCTCTCCTACTTGCCGAACTCTCAGATCGTCCCGTAATTTATTTATCCTTTCATTTTTACCATATTATCTTCCGTTTCCAATGGGCTTCATCCTACTCTAGTTTTCTTCCACTTTTTATCATTTTTTAAGGCTTCTACTCTGGTCTAAATGTCTTTAAGACATTCCCGGTAAATAAATAAGATTTCTCCACAAATGCAAATAGTAAAAGACATGATAGCTATTTACACAAGTATAAGTGTGATGAAGCTTAAAATATGATAAATAGATCTATGCCAGTCAGTCATCGCTTTGAATAAACTCTGACATAATATGACACCATCTACATTGACACCTACTCTACTAATAGATATGAATTATTCAAAATGAATTTAATACTTTTTTCTTACTTTTCTACATCTTTTCTACATCGAATTAATATTTATGACTATGGTAATAATATGGCAATATGACACACTAGCTGGCATACGATGATGATCATTTTACAGACAAATTGTTTGGGGTTTGGTTGAAGAAGATCACTTATTAACTTTTATACCATTAATACTTGAACTTGCATATTAAATTTTCTCTTATCAAGTCAATTTGGTTTATTGCCGAAAATTCAAATACAAAATTTTTATATTCATGCGGAATAAGTTGCACAAGATTTTCATTTTATATGCAAAAAATATGCAGCGACGCATGACTGAACTTAGACTGACACTCAGAGTCACGTAATTTATGGCCAATATTGATAAAAATAAAGTTACTCTGATTAGGAAGTAGTTACAAAAATTAATAACAAAACATATGACGCCACTTATCAGTGACCTACCTACTGTTTTACACTTTATATTTAATTACCCACATGTTTGATTTAAGAACAATGATTGAATTTGGAATAATTTGCAGCAATTTTGGAGATTTGCATTATGATTGTAAAGATATGTTTTTTGAAAGTACAAGGATAAAAAATTTTTTGTTCTCATAGCGAAAAATTTGATACTCAATCACAGCCAATACGTTTTTTAGCCATATTTATAAAGAACATTTTACTAAAGCGATAAACAGCCTTTAAGAGACTTCTTGTAATATTTACTGACTTCTGGTTAAATTTCTATGTGTCACAGCTCCTGGGAGGTTTGAGTAAAGGACTTTTCAGGCTAGTTTCTACGTTATGGCAGATTTTAGCCTTGCACGTCATTAGCTTTTTTACATTTAAAAGGGATGAGAGTTGATTTGGCACAAAAGGATAAGATCTACATTGAAAAGCTTATTTGTACCTTTTATGGCTATCGACACTAAGCAAATATCAGTAAGTTATTGGTCATGCCTCTATGAGTCATATTTAACATGGTTTAAATATTCGTTTATGCAAAAAAGCGTAGGTTTTTACTCAAACCAATACCATTTTTTCTATGTCAATGGGAATCTTTGGGAAAATATTTATGTTTGAAAAAAATGTGAATCGAAACACTAAACAAATATCAAAGGTGAACATGAATTGTTGGATAAAATAGCTTTTTTACATTTTTTTAAGTCTGAATAGGCTAACTTTGTATTCAACAGTTATAGTAACCTGTGCTGGATATGACCTTTTAAGAACTAACCTTGTTTTACCGAAATATATACTTTACAGATAGCTTTGAGTCACCACAATGTCAACTCCAAGTCAGCTTATATAAACTTATACTAAAAAATTTAGTATATTTTAATAATATTAATAAGTATAGTTTAGACATTATTACTCAACCAGTGAAAAATTATTTAGTTTTCAACTAATTTGGATCGAAAACTTTAAAACTTTGTTTTAAAATAAACATCTCAAAATCACTTCAATTCTACGGGGGAAAAACATTTTTTTGGAAACATCAATTGGAAAGTTTGAATATATAGAAAACGTCTAAGCTCACACGTGCGTAAATCTCGAAACAAATAACGAAATAGACAAAAAAACACAAAAATAATATTTGAGAAGAAAATCTGCATACCATTAATAAAATGAGACAATCAAACTTAAAAAAAATATCGCCACAATTTCACCACTCAAAACAAATTTTTCACTCAAAAGAAAACTTATTGAATACACACACTTTTTTCGTGACACAAAATCAGTAAAACTATCACTTGTCAACAAAATCACATCACACTAAAAACCCAAAAAAAAGTCGAAAAAATAACTGAATTGAAAGCTAAGAAAAACCGGCGAAAAACACACAAAGTCGAATTGTGAAAACACCCTAATAGTTGTATATTGGATAACGAGCGTTGTAGAGCGTCGTTAGTGAGCATTAAGCCAACAACAGACACAACATATTCATACACATTGAATCATATTGTGTGTACGCTGATGTCAAGATATTGTGTGCTGTGCGCCTCGCATGTCCGTCGCCCGCACGCCGTCCGTCCGTCTGTCCGTCCGTCATGTACGTCGGTCGCACTGTATTTAGAATTCACATGCTCGCTGCTTGCCGCCGTCGTCACCGCCGTTTTTAAATAATATGTCATACACACGTTAGTACTTCCATAATTTTATATCAAATAGGGTATTTGCTTTGTTCAAAGTCAAATAGACCAGGTTCGATAATTTTTGAAACCAAAAAGAAATTATTGTAGGATGAAACCGATTGGAAATGGAAGAGAATGAAAGAAAATATAATTTCGATCTGTAGTCGTGAAGTGGAAGGGTGTGAGTTTTTAAGGATAAAACACGGTTTATCTCGATTTCCGCCAGAACGACAAGTGCTATGTACTTACTATGAGCATCTAATTACGTGCTTATTTGCGGCATCAAATTAGAAACTTCTAAAATTATCAGTGTTTCTCTACTATAGTATGCATTTATTATAAATATAAACCTTTCTCTTGTGAACCGTCATTTTGTGTGTTATCCGTCACATGTGTAATGTAGTAAATAACACTATGTATACTATAGGAATACGAGATCAGTGTGGCAAGACTGATTGCGTACAGTCGCTTGAGCATTACCTACGACTATGTATAGTACATATATCATGTAGCATTGAGATGCGTCGCCACGGCAAATATCGCCACGCCAACAATCAAATTTACCCTCGCTTATACATTTTTCACATCAAAAATCGTGGCGTTGTTTTTAAGATCTTAGTATACACATAGACAGACAGACAGTAGGAAGCGACTTTTTTTATACTATGTAGTGGATAATGTCTTGATCTATTTATTTATTTAATGGAAGTAGACATGATGTATTATACAAAACACATATAGAGTAATACATATTTGATTATGTATGGTAATGAGTAAGATAAAACTATGTATATACTTATATTGTATATAGACAGAAGTTCTAAAACAGTGGTAAGCGAGTTTTGAAGTTGATGATATTGTCACGTCAGATATATTATATGTTTTCTTTCATCATTTATCTCTTTTCAAACACATGTAGTTACAATGAATTCAAAGATACTTACAGATTCTTGTACATATGAATCATCTTATATTACCCGATGTCCAAAAAGTATGGAAATATTTTCTATAAACTTACAAAAATTGTTTGTGCATTTCTAAAACACGCTCACTATAAAATGTAAAAGAAAAAATAATGATGTAAAACACAGTTTTAGTACAGTCTATTAGTCTTCAAGAACTACAGTCTAGAAGAATGCAGCCTTCCAAAATCAAACTATTGTCAAAACATGAATGAATATATGGTTTTACTTGTCAAGAGATTTTTTGAAGTAAAACTTCTTTACGCAAGCTTGACTTGAGGTGTAGGCTGGTGAATGTGTGATGAGAGCTTTACAAAAAGTGCGATCACGCGTGGCGAATAGAAGTTGAGACGGAGATATAAGTTAATGAAGATATAAAGAGAGAGAGGATAGATGGAGCAATAGATGTTTTACTTCATTCATGTGGTCTAAAGCACACTCGTATTTTTGTTTGTTTGTTTGTTTTTTTCTTTTTTTTGATAGAATGTAGCTTTTTTTTTCGAAAAATGCAACGTTTTTGTACTGCCAGCGAATAAAACTCGAAAAACATCACCGAGTTCAAATTAAAACTGTGTTTTTGGTCGCGGAACACTTATCAAAAAAAATTTAAAACCTAAAAGTCTATTTTACATAAAACACAAAATGAATTTAAATAAGGCGGAAGGGTTCGTAAATTAATGTGGCAACATCCGGATTTTTAATAATATTTCAGCTTTTATGTACACAATGCCATTCACAGAATACGGTTCCCAATTTTTGCAATCTCAAGTACGTTCAGCTCCTCCTCTACTATATATATCTAATATTAGTAGCGTACGCTGATAGTTAGATAGGCGTGTGGCGCCTTTAGATTGACAAAGGGAAGAATGATTTTCATCACTCTCAAATAGTTATCGTATCAATTGATAACTTACATAACGCTTGTAGATGATGTCATTCAAAATTAATTCATGGTTCATCAAATATTATAATAAATAAATAAACTCAATTCATGCAAGTCATGGCCAACATTAGAAGCGTTAACAGTAGTTCTCTTAGAATTGGATTATTATTTCGATATTTTAATTAATTTATATTTATTTAATTTATTATACAATCAAAATATGAAATTATTTTTGAAGGCACAGAGGTGTATTTACTTTTATTTAGAACTTATTGTCTTTAATAGAATACATATTTTTAAGGATTTCTATTTATGAGCAAAGATTTGAAGAGGTACATTTTACGAAGCCCTTTTGGTGGGACAAAAAGATGGATTTTATTAAGTAAAAAACAATTAAAAGTAGCAAATTTTAAAAGAATAAACTTTATTTCTTGATTAGCATGAAAGTAAAATTAAAAGGGATTACAGGAACATAAACTTGTTACTTTTAGCCTTGTAATTCGGTTGAAATGTCTACATCTACTTCAAACGATAAAATTGTCATACCAGAAAGTCATTTCGAACTCATGGTAGCCTTATTCTTAGATAAGTTGCTCAATTTTGAATTCAAATACATTTGGCGATACTTGTGAAACACTTAACGAATCAGCAAAAAAGTTTATTACTATTTTCTAAGATAATTGTAGTCTAGTTAAACCACAAAATAACACTTTTTTAACGATTGAATTACGCTAGTTTTCAACGTTTTGGGTGTCGCTTCAAACTTGCACGAAGTATTGACATCTAGATCGAATTTCAGATGATATCTTATAAACTAGACATCGAATCATTAAATTTTTGAAATCTACGGGTTAAATTACCTCTATAAACATAGTTTTATCCAAATCAGAGATAAAATAATTTCCTCATAATTACTCGAAAAAACATCTCCAATTATGTCTCCAATTTTGTTAGAATTATGACCCTTGTAAGAGTGTTTTGACCTGCAGATTTTAAAATTAACATCTAGTTAATAATTGGATGTGTAATTTTCTCCTGAAATCCGATCGAGTGGTCAATACGTCAGACAAGTTTCAAGCGATAACTCGAAAACAAGCTACCTAAATGGAAAAAGATGTTATTCATAGTTTTTCCGGACCTCAATTAGAAAACTTAAAAACAACAATACATGTCTTGTTTTTCTCGATTCTTCAGATTTTTCACAGAATCGTAAAAACCACGTAACCCGATATGAATTTATTTTATTTTGCCAATAAATGCGATTAACAATCTACATTAAATCGTATTTTATATATCAATCTAGATATTAAATGGTTATTTTAATTATAAATTCGTCATCAGCGTAACAATGCATTAAAAAAAAAACATAACGGTCCACCCTAAAAATGTGTGCATTGATTTCTCCCCCAATCAAATACATATCCCAATATTTCCTTTCAAATACATATCATAATTTTTCCTTATACTTTCCTTAAAATCTTACATGACTCACAGTTTAGTTCTCTGATTTGGAAAAAATGGGCCTCAAGGAAAGTGGAAAAGGAATATTTTTCCAATTATAACAAACATTTTCTCTAAAACTTCTAATTTATTTAGTACTAGCTCTTACCAGTGGCTTCGCTTGCATTGATGCCATTAAATAAGTATTAAAGATCATTACAATTGAAATGAATCAATCCCTACTATTATAAATGTAAACGTAAGTTTGTTTGTTACGCTTTCGAGTAAGATCTAAAATAATGAATAGCATCTAACCACAAAAATGACACCTTGCACCAAAAATTCATTATACCACATAAAATGAAAGAAAAAAATAACAATAAATATAGAAAAATTCCAAACAACTGAAACTATAGTCAATTGGATTGGGGATATTGACTTGACCGTCGATAAAACAGTGTAACGGTATTACAGTACTCATGATTGGAACTTCATAACTGGAATGCTAGATGGCGTTAAAGTAGCTAATTTTTTAACAAACAATTTTTTTTTTCTTTCGAAAAAAATACATTTCAATAAAAAGTATTCTATGTTACTTCTAATACCTCCAAGAATATGTGTCCAAAGTTTCATGATGATCTGCTAAGTAGTTTTCGTATGAAAGCGGTAACAAACAAACTTACATTCACATTTATAATAGTAGAAAAAAATCACAAAATTTATCTAGAAATCACCACGAAAATGAAATATTTACATGCTATTGAATAAAAAAACCATGATTGGAGTAGTGTAACAAATAAGGTTACGTAAAGGTTCTATTTCAATATAATTAATGTCACCAAGGTTAACAAAAGGTTAAAACTATCATTTATATAAAATTCAATTTTCTATTCAAATGAATTTCTTTATCAGTGAATCGACAAGACATCAAAAAATAAATTGTGATCTGGCAGAAAAAATTCTAAGAATTTATCATAGTCAAAGAGCTGGTATACAATTTTGAGTCGGTATTTGAGGCTACATCAAAAATAAGCTGACACATAACGATTAAAATATATTCTGACATCTTAAACATAATAAATATTGCATTTTTATTAGCATCAATAAATAAATTATTAATTTTATAGATAGTTGATGAAATAAAATATTTTATTTATAAATAATATTATTACATTGAATTGTATAGCATGCATGCTGGTATTGTGTTTTAGGTTGCGGTTTAAATTGTATCGATAATATCAATATCTATATTATAATATTTAATACAGGATGGCACACACTATTATTTAAATATTATACAGAAAGAGATTTAATTAGAGGTAGGTATTTGAAATGAGAATATTACGATATCTGTGGTGCCTCGATTTGACGATTAACTTTGATAAAACAAGCCAAAATAAGATGAAAATGACGAATATCAAATTTCGAGTTTTCACCTATTTTTCGAGTTATCGACGTTTTTTTTTAGAAATTATATTTATAGTTTGTCACATAAATACCACAATTTAATTATTTATTTTATTATTATTAACCCAATAATTTCCGGGGTCTAGTTTGAAACGGGTCGAGTTGATTTTTGGCCCCTACGTTCAACCTGTGATTAAACTACCCGTGGATAACTCGAAAAATAGACGAAAGCTCGAAAATTGGTATTCTTCATTGGTTTGTGTTACGAATATCCATAAAAAAACTGAGGCACCAAGGATATCGTAATCGAGACTAAATAATCTATGCTTAATAGAATTGTGCGAAGCACATTGTAAGTCATTCAGCAAACAAAGAGTGCTAGTCTATAATTAATTTTACAAGAGATGGAAAATCGTGTCTAAGGCTTACAGCAAAACTTTTTCTAATCAGTATGGACAAATATTTATTAAATTTTACTGCAATCACAAAGCCCAACCCTCTCTGTAATAGAATTTATTGTTAAAGTTATTAAAAATAATATGCTTATAATGGTTTATTTATAATGAGGGCCCATCCTGTAATGATTATAAGCATTACTATTGTTCTATTTATTTATATATATTTATTTCTTATTGATTGCATAATATAAATAATTATTATTACACGGCGCTTATAATTATCAATCAATGATTTGTAATTAATAGTAATAAGCTAATCATTTTAAAACTAAATAAATAAGTCAGCTTTTAATTCATTACGGGTAAATAAGGCCGACTCTAAATGAAGTTTACCAAAAATGGTAGCAGTTTATGCTTTAAAAACAAAGCTTTTATTCTTTCTGAATATTTTGCTGAAATTCAATTCGAAAATCGATTTCTCGTAGCCAGTTCAAACACTACTTTAAAAACTAACCAGGCAATTATTAAATGGAGTAAAGTTTTAGGCTTAAACTAAAAGCCTTAAAAAATAAAGAAATTTCAAGGTTTTTTTGCAATCTGTCAAAATTTAGAATTATTATAAAAATCATAAATTTCAAGTCTCAAAGCCAATTGGGCTTTGCATTGACGAGGGAGTCAATTAATTCTTATATATATATATATATATATAAATAGACAATTTTCCGAATTTCAATTAAATCGGTAAATGCATATTCGGTGCGGTAATTTTTTGTACACTCTGTACCATTATGGTGATAAATAAAATGTATTAAAGTTACACTTTTTAATTACTTTTTAAAGAAAACATCTCTGACGAAGAAAGAAAATTGACAACAACATTACGAGATGTCATAAAAAAAAGAAGAACATTTCTTAATGATCCATAACTAAAAAAGTTTTCTAAGCACTTTGAGTTTAGTTGTAGCTTTAGGAAAAACTAATGAACCAAACTTTCATATCACAAAGCACGAAAACTTGATACGAAATCAATTTAAAAGTGATATTGACAAGACAATACAAAGGCTATGATAGACTAGTTGACTGGTCTACGAATTATTATTGGACACTGAATAGGTGGTGAAAATCACCTTTAAGTACAAATGAATTAACTTTCTGATTTATTGGAAGAATGATTGAAAGGAATTAAAAAAATGGGTGCGTGTACTTATGTAGTTATACTTGTTTGGCATCATTAAAAAACAATTTTTAATTGCATGCAATTAATAACAATAAAATAGTAAAAGGACTGGAAGAAGGATCAGTCAACACAGTCAATAAAGTCCAGTTTAAATTAGAAAAATTCAATAAATGTATATATATATATATATACATATATATATATATATATATATATATATATATATATATATATATATATATATATATATATATATATATATATATATATATATATATATATATATATAAATATATATATATATATATATATTTTCTTACATTAAGTTTAACATAAATCATAACAACAGCTTCAACCTGTGAATTTTGGTGTGACGGTGATGCGCGCGAATCTTAAAATTTTACTCTCATCATTTTTTCAAAACATGCCTAAAGTAGTATAACTACAAAAAAATTACCCATCAGGAGTCAGGAATCGAAGTCTTGCTAATTAGACTACAGATGATCGGTTGATCAATATATTTGTACCTGTTATGACCAAAACGGTGCAGTATAATAGTTTTTGCTATAACGTAACTATTGTATGGTAGGTGATTTGGTTTTGTATTACGCGAAAAAATGCGATAACACCAGAAAAACTACGACGAAGATGTTCTATTCAATAAAAAAATTCAAGTCTGGAAACTTTCAAGTCTGGAACATTGTCCCTTTCACGCAATATTCTTTGGGCCTTCCAACATAGTTATTCCAACAATTGCAGCAACGATTTGGCAGGCCATGAATTTAATACTTTCTATAAAATTGTAAATTGGCTTCAAATTTCGGATCGTCACAAAACGTGAGATATTGCGAGAATTCGAAAATTACCTAGAAAATGTACCAAAGTGATTGACAGAAATACTTGGATAAATTTTGCTAAACTATTTTTGAGTAAAAATTCGACGGTTTATACAAATTTGTACGTCAAATAGAGAACAAAATAATCAATTTTGTATTTTGGGCCTAAAAATAAGCACTTTCTATAAGAAAATTGAACAGATATATCGTATTTTTATATACAACTGATAATTTCTTTCGATATTATGTAAGTTGAAACTTTCTACGAGAACAATTGATTTGCGAAAAATGCTGAAAGAAGAAAATAATAGATTTAAGTAAAAGAAAAAAAAGTTTTCTAAGAAATAGAAAAATAATAATAAGAAACTGATTTCGATAAGGATATCAATAAAGAAAAACGTAGCTCAATCCTGCTCGTTATAACAATACAATTAGTTGTTTTTGTTTAATTGTAGTACACGCATCTACATCGAATATATATTGTGCCTGATTCTAGATGTAAATGTGGCTACCATTTATGTAATATAAATCACATCATCTTTGCTTGCCCACTCCTCAATTAGCATAGACCTATGTATCTAAGTTCCCTATCCTGTATGGATGTTTTTGGTCCTTTCAATATTCCTAATATCTATAATTAATATAGAAATCATTTCTAGTTTTTGTACTTTCCTTTACAAGTCCAAAATCCTTATTTAAATTTAATTTGCTTGCCTGATTTTACTTTTAATTCAATTTTTTTTTATAACGCGTCTGGTATGATGTATATAAATAACAACTTCAAAACTAAATACAACAGAATCAAGAGCAAAAAAATTATCTTCATCATGCGAGTGAAAAATAATTACTATTTGTATCAGCAGAATATGGTTTTTCAATATGTATAAATAAATTATGAGTTCCTAATAAACTTTTACTATTTGTATCAGGAGAATATGATTTTTCAATATGTATGAATATATTATGAGTTCCTAATAAACCTAATAGTGAAAAGAATGTATTTATTTAAGCTCCGCGATCTTAGCACCTCATGTGCGGAATTTCGATTTACCAATTATACCATCTGAAAGGTCAGAAATTGGTCATAAAAGGTCAGTTGGTCTCATTAATTGATCAGCATCAGAAAATTTTTTATTAAGGATTAAAGTTTTTCAAGGTCAATTAATAATTTTAGCACCTCATTCGCGGAAAAAATAAAAAATTATTAATTGACCTTGAAAACTTTAATCCTTAATAAAAAATTTTCTGATGCTGACCAATTAATGAGACCAACTGACCTTTTATGACCAATTTCTGACCTTTCAGATGGTATAATTGGTCAATCGAAATTCCGCACATGAGGTGCTAAGATCGCGGAGCTATTTTTTTATTCAGTAGCCCCTACCTACTTCATCATATCGTTTTTATGGAAACGTGCGCTCGCAGCGCACTCTCATTCAAACGCGCCAAAAGAAGTATAACTTCAAAAAAAGTTTTGGTATATTCTTTAATATCAATTGTCGAAAAACTAGTCGAAAATTTTAAATGACATTACTTTCCTAAAAACAGTTTGAAGCCCCGAAGATTAACATTTTCCAAAAAGGCACCTCCTTGGAATTCACTTAGTTTGTAATTACATACAAATTCTCTAGACTATATTTAATATACCTTCAGATATACATAGAACTTTTATTTTCAAAGCACTATCATTTGCATAGTTTTATAGGTACGTTTAGCAACATGATTAAATTTGATAAAATATGTCGCAAAACAAAAAACCCTTTAAATATTCATAAAAATATTCCATAATTTGTGGGATAATTCTACATTTTTTATTCAATGAATGCAAATTTATGTGTACCATCTGCGTGTATGCGCTCGCTAATGTTGTTCTCATAGTTATGCAATGTACGAATTTTTTTCTTCGACTTGATTCTAATGTTAAAAAATTCGATAGTAAAAATATTCTAATTTACTAACCTGAATATTCTACTAATTTTCATTTATTAACATGCATGTATTGTTAAAAAAATTATGTGATGATCTGTGCAATTATAAAGGTTCCAGTAGAAAATACTCGTTTGATTCTTGTTTTTTCATATTCGAATTTGAAAAAATGGTGTATAAATTTATTTTCCTAAATTTGAATGACCAAATTAAACTGGGTGTTAAAACTTGCTGATTAAAACGACATTTCTAAAGTATGTTGTCATTATCACATGTTGTTTGTTTAGATACATTTTGTAAATGAAAATGTTGTCTAGTCCACAATCGGATCCAAAACACATGCTGAAGTAGGACACCTTATATTGTGAACGACCAAAGACGGTATCTATGTCAATCTTAGGAAATACGCCTTCATATTCCAAATCGTATGCCATAAATAGATGCGGCAATTGAAAATCTTTAGCGAAACCACAAAAATAAAAATATTTACCTAATAATCAGACTACGCTGAAAACGCTAAACTCAACTGAAATAATGTATAAAATAATTTTAGAATGCTTAGAACCATTGAAAAATGGCTGGTTAGGTAAAAAGGGTGCACAACAAGCCAATAAATGGCCTTGAACCGTTTATTGGGATATCTAAAATTGCCATTAAACATTAAGTTAAATATTGGGTGACGCAGGAAGAATAAAACCCTTCTTATTGAAACACTTATTGCGAAGATAACGAGATAACAAGAAGCTTGTCTCGGAAAAGGTGTTAGAAGCTTTGAATCTAGGAAAAAATAAGTTGAGGGGCTGGGTACTCACCGATCTGCTCACACAATGAATATATTCGATAACTGAATCTCACAAAAAATGGTACACTTTTTTTTTGAGGAAAGCGAAACCGGAATTCACTTTTTGTGTCAATGCGAAATTAATAAAATGCTTCAAACAGATATGGTTAAGTCTATTAAGACTATAAGACTCCTAAAGCATCTCTGTTTTAAAAGCTATCGCAAATCTTGCTTCTAATCACTAATATTATCCATAAGTTTTTTACTTTATTAAATAAACATACAGTAATACTAAAAATGAATAAAAATAGGTAAACATTAAATATAAAATGATAAAATATCTATTAACTAGCATTAAAACAATTCTTGAAAGAATTAGGATGAATACGAAGGTAATTTCAAGTAATCTGTATAATTTCCTCTTTCTCAAACTCTATTTGAAATAATACTAATATGAAAAAATTCAGAACTGGGAATAATTTGCATGTGTTATGATGGTGGATTCAATTAAGGGACGGAAGAAAATATAAAATATAAAAAAAAATGTAAAATGAAAATGCTACAAAGCCTCTATGTTTAGAGATTAAAAGTATTTACAAAAAAATAAAATTGTCCATATGAATCCAATTATAATCTTGGAGTAAAAATACAGTATTATTTACCGCAAATAAGTTAGCGTGGAAGTTGAAAAAAATTTATTTAACCATATCTCAAAAAGTTGCTCCCAAAATGCTCTCAATCAGGATCCGTAATTGGTCCAGTGATTAGGTAAATATTTAATTAATTATTTGCAATCAAAATTACGAAAACTGTTTTCCTTATATCTCAGCTAATTTAATGCTTTTTTCTACATTTTTTTAATTCAATAAATTACTCCCGATTTGTTCTTTCGATATTCATACATTTGATTCAACAATAACTCTTATCTATGCATAATTAATTAAAATAATTAATTACGATTTAAATAGTAACTGTAAGACTATGATCACACCTTAAGAGTCGCACCATAAGAATCAAAGTCATCATAGTCTTACCGTGGCTATTTAAATCGTAATTAATAATTTTAATTAATTATGCATAAATAAAGGTAATTGCTGAATCAAATGGATTATTATCGAAAGAACAAATCGGGAACAATTTATTGAATTAAAAAAATATAGAAATGAGATGTAAGGAAAAGAGTTTTAGTAATTTTGATTGCAAATAAATAATTAAATAATTAACTTATCATTGGACCAATTACGGATGCTGATAGAGCTTTTTGGGAAGAAGTTATTTTTCGATTTGGTTAAATAAATTTTATAAAACGTCCACGCTAACTTAATTGCGGTGCATTATTTGTTTCAACAATAATGTATAGTGAATTTTACAAAATTCGATTATATCTCTTTTGTTTTGTTTAATCCTGAACATGGAAGTATAGAAAAAGATTATTTTAAAAAAATCAAATATTTACGCCTGAAAAAATGATAAAAAAAATAAAAGCATTTTCTAACGAGTAACGACATAAACCAATTAGCTGTTGTCAAAGGCTTTCTTCATATGATGTTGGTACGAACTTTCTATACAATTTTAATGAACTTTTCATATTCGAATAAGAAGATATTTGTATAAGAAATTATACGGGATCTTACATACATAGTTAACTACATACTTGTATTAATATACGAAGGGAGGGGGAAGGAAGGAAGGTATAAGTAGTTACAATGTGAACTAAGGTATTGCAGTTAAAATCGACGAAACCATTTTATATATTTATGAAATTATTTACAACTATTTTATTTGTTTTTGTCTACAGTTTGGAAATAAAACTATGTTCCATACGAATTCAAAACAAGGAATGTCTTGTCTTAGTAAGCATTTATTTAATAAGCGTATAACAAAAGAAAATTTGTACTATTTATACAGCATAATACTTTACCTTGAATTCACATGGGGCGTATTTATATTTTCAAGCTGAATGTTGAATTTGTGTCTTGACTTTAAGTTAGTTTAAAACTATAAAAACGTACACCCTATGCGACACACACTAAACAAATTCGATTTTTTAAAATCGAAATCAAAATGAGAAAACCTATATAAATTCCCTCTTCATTTTGATCAAATTTTACTCAGGTTCAATTGGTGCGGTGAAGAACGAAAATTTTTACAGCGAACTTTTCAGATTTTTATTTTTAAATTTATTTTAAGTCACTCTTTAACTGCTATGGTCATCAGTGACTACCGCATTTACTTAGAACAATAGAACACAGCATCCTAGACGGTCACCCATACAAGTACTTACTGTGACTGTTGTTGCTTAACTGTGAAAATCGGTTTTTGTGTTTACATTGCGTTATCGGTGGGGTTTTTGACATTATATCGAAAGAATAATTATATTTTTTACTCAAAGAACACTTAATTAAGGCTGCACTTTCTATATGAATTTTGAAATTAAACACTTGAATATCCTCTGAACATCACTTTATCTAATTTGGGACAAAAACATTTTCTTGTTTCGTATTTTTAACAGCAAATTTTCATAAAAGAGTTTTCGTTTAAAAAAATTTTTTGTTTTGATAGCTCGATTTATGTTATAAGAATATATCATACTTCTTTTGTACATCTGGTAAGTCCCGTTAACCCTTAACTGACACACATGGTACGTAAAAAATTTCGTGTCATGTTTCAAATAATATATCGATTTTCAATATAAAAAAAATCCGATTTAAAATCCCTTGTGTACGACATAATTTATTTATCAAACATGTTTCATCAAATCTTAATTTCTTTTCACATAGATATTTGATTTATTTACAAACAGCAAAATGTATACTCACGAACAAAAAAACAAGCGACATCTTGAACCAATCAAATCATTTGAAAATTATCAAATACACGCTTTTTATGATGTATTTTATTCAGATTTAAAACAATATTTTATATAAAGAAATAAAACTCAAACTGGTAAATAATTTAAAACACCATTAAAACCGTGGAAGAAAGTATAAAACGTTTCGATTATCGCCCATTTTTTTGTGTAGACTATTTTCAAAACTGAATACTAATCAAAACTAATCAAAGACTTTTAATATTTTCCATAATTGTTTTTGTAAATATAAATAATGTTTTTGTTTTTTGTAGCTTAGAGAGTTAAATTTGGTCTCACAAACGTTTAATTTAACGCAGCAACGTACGTCAATTGAAACGTGTGATGTAAAGTAGATTATTTTAACTTACGTTAAAGCGAATAAAAAACAGATATAAGTTTAAACAGACTATTAAACCAAAGTTTTATTTTTAATAAAGCTTTATTTCAAATATACAAACTACACAAGCGTCTAGTCTGATGGTAGTAGTTTGTTTATTTTTAATTAATAATTTATTTTTAACAATAATTCACTCAGTTTACGTAGTTCCTGCTCGTATACAATTTCCGTTGTTTATACAAACCAATATTTATAGCCACAATTTATGAATTTATGAACTATATTATTATTTCCAATCAATAAATTATTTTAAACAGATGTACGTTCATTCAATTGCAAGCGATTACTTACAAGCACATCAATTTATTCTGGATGTATATTTTGCACCTCTTGGACACATCATTTTGGCATCGATCCAATTCAATTTATGTCCAGAAAATAAATAAATTGATTATTTGTTTTATATTGAAATTAAATACTTGATTTTAGTTAATTGGATTGTGTGAAATATGGTTTCCCTTACGGGTCACAATTTGGGCAATAAACAAAACTAACCCACAAAAACCAAGTTCTTTCTTCTATAGGAATTTTTATCGTCGCAAAGGTGCAAAAAAATTTCCTAATGTTGCCCATAAAATATTTTCAGAAAACTGCAAATCTTCATGAGATTTGTTTACAAGTCTCTTTCTTCTATAGGAATTTTTATCGTCACAACGCTGCAAAAAAATTTCCTAATGTTGCCCATAAAATATTTTCAGAAAACTGCAAATCTTCATGAGATTTGTTTACAGCTTTTCAGTAAAACAACTCAATTATACAGTTAGCTCGTAGTATATTGTAGCATAATGTACTACGCTGTGTACATAGATGTTGGTTTTTGTCTTAGACAGTGAATACTTTAATCAATATGTTATGTTGTGGTACAAAAGACTGGTACACTGTTTACCCACAAGATGCGCCACTATACCATTTCCATTGTAGTGAAGTCTGCTAATATCAAACGTGTATTTTTAACTATATAATGGCTATAAGATTTAATGTCAAACTAGAGGATTCTAGGCGATTTCTTATAAAGTTTTAAAAACAATATTAGTTTGTTCTACGAAATTTAAGATCACATAAAATAGATTATTAAAATACGATAGACTTATTAAGAAGAGCAGTTTTAGAGTGTTTTCTCATCAAGGCCTGGAGCATTTTAAGCACAGTGCGACATGACATGACGAGAGCGACACAAGCGTCGTGTTGGGAAACGCATATTGCCACGCCGGTCTCTCGTCCAGTAAACACTTGTTTTTGTATATAAGTTTATTTTTTTTTTTTGGTAGACTCGTTAAATGTGCGACGCGTGACGCGATAAACTAGTCGAGTCGTCAGTTTGCTCTGAACTATTCATGAGCGTGTGTTACAAAAAATCGCGCTGTGCTACACGCGCCGTATTATGCAGTTCAATCATTTTCGTCTCAGTCTGAAATAATATACGCCTGTGGACTCTAATGAAGAGAATCTGCAATTGTCCGTCACAGTTCAATCTCAGTGATTCGGTGTGGCTTCAGTCACAGTGAAATGTACAAACCATTGAAAAGACAAGAATGGCACGAATACTGAACTGACACATGGCAGACATGTGTAGGTTATTCCTGACGGAAACTGGCCAGTGACTGAACTGTGTATTTGGTTGCTGGTAAGCAAAGTTAAGAGAAACATTAAGCCAGTGAGAGGACTAATTCTATAGTTACATTTTTTTTTTTTTTTAATTATTTAAATTTATTGATTTTTTATACGGCGAAAATATAGTTAAATAACGACTTAGTACTGTTCAAATTTTATTTATTTACGTGGCCCACATCCTCTAATAGTCAAATCATTTACAGTCAGATGCTATATGTTATAAACAAGCCTACCAAATTTTATCAAAATCTGACAACAAATTCGAAACTTACAGCGTATTTAAGATCGAAAGATACAGACAAACGAAGTACAAAATCATAAAACTGGCATAACCTGTATAATTTTTTCACTTTTTTCATCATTTTGTCTTAACAAACCTTTGATTTAGCCCTACCTACAAGTAAAAAAAATTTACCATAACATATTCACTTCATAAGTGACTAATTTAAAAACTTCAATGAATCGATTTAAATCGATTGAAGTCAATAAGATTCGTGTTTTATCACATAAATCTTTATGCTAATTTTTACTTCATCATATATTTCCATTTTACTTCACGAAATTTTCTTAACACTTCTCATTTTAAAGTTCATATTCACATGACAACATAATGAAAATTGTGTACTTGATTTAGTTTCACACGAAATTCTCTTAATTTCAGATACAATTGGCCAAAAAATAGAAAAAAGAAATTTGCAGAAATACTTTTTTTTTAACAATTTTTAATCGACGTATAACACACTATCCAAAAATTCGTAGAGTTAGAAAGGAATTTTTCTCCGCGTTATGGCAAATGCTTTGAAAAGTGTCATCGTGTTTAAAACATCTTCAAATTATAATAAATAAAATAATTCATTCTCAAAAGTATGGTCAAAATTATAAATCTTGTAGTTTCATCAACACAATTGAGAAAAAGTTTCAGTGATAATTTAAGAATTATTTCAATTCATAATTTTTAATTTCCCACCATGAAAATTAAATATTTTCCAAAATTCCAATTTATTGATATCTATTCAATTTGGGTTAAAGGGGTTGCCATATAAATATCGGCGTTTTAAGGTCCTAGAATCCAACTACAAGCATGTAAGCCTCACATAACTTTTGAACGGATAAATGGATCGAATTCGGGTTTGGAGCATTCTAGAATATTCTGAAAGGTTTCGGCCGATTGCTGAAGGTCCTACTTAAAAATTGTATTATATAGAAAAATAATTAATTTTATATTATTTTCGGTAGTGGGCCGATGTTTTGTATAGTGCCCACAGGTGGCACTAAGGTTAAATCAAGCTCTGCGACCTACCCAAATGATAAACAACCCCAGCCTCCTCGATAAACAAAGCCCTGTCTATCATAAAATGAGAAAACATTTAAAACAAAGTACGCGTTATCATGCGAATAACATGTGATCGTGTGTGTCTTTAGTTCTTTTGTTCTTTATAATTAGAAAGAAAATTATGAAAGAATAAAAGAAACTTACCAGTATCATTACCAGAATGGCCACGACCTGATTTCCCATCAGCGTTCCACTCCTCTTCTGGAAAACAATAATTATTATTTGTATTGTCTTGTTTTTTTTTTCGTGTTTTTCTCAAATAGAATTTTCGAGAACAATATTATTTTTATTTGATGAAAACATGCGATTCTGTGCGTCAAGTTTTCATAAAAATTATTACTTTATTTGAAATGATAAATTTGTGGTGGTAAACATCTGCGTATTTACTTTATGATATCGGATGCTGTATTTTGAACGAGACGAACGTATTTATTTCTCGATCAAATATACTTTGTGAAAAACAATTTTACCGGTACTATTTTTTCGTGAAATTCTTCGTATTTTCTTAGGCTAGATACCGGATGCTGAACGATTCACGCATTTACGTGTAGAACAAATGTACTTTGTGAAAAATAATTTCCTTCGAAAATGGTACAATTTAATAAGCGAATTTTCTCTGTTCGTTCTGTTTCTGTTCGAAATGTCTTGTCATTTTCAAGGGGGATATTACGATAACCGTGGCGATTAATTTTGGTAACACAAGCAAAAATAAGACGAAAATGATAAATACAAATTTTCGAGTTTTCACCTAGTTTTCGAGTTATTGACAGTTTTTTTTTAGAAATTATCCTGTTTATGTCACATAAATACCAAAATCTAAAACATGTCACAAGATTTAATTATTATTTTTTGTTAAATGACTGATAATTTAAACACAATTCAAGCACAAATAATCGAAATTTAATTGGTTTAAAAGAAATCAACACTTTTATGTTTAATACAACTATTAAAAATACATGTACGCCATTTTTTACTGTTATTAACCCATGAATTTGTGGGGTCTAGTTTTCATGGGTCGGGTTGGTTTTTGGACTCTACGTTCAACCAGTGATTAAACTACCCATGAAATACTCGTAAAATAGACGAAAACTCGAAAATTGGTATTCTTCATTTTCATCTAATTTTGGGTTGTTTTACCAAAATTCATCAAAAAATCGAGGCAACACGAATATCGTAATCGAGCCGTTTAAAGATTAAATGAATGATTAATTCCATTTTCGAAATCCATAATTTTTATAGATTTATTTTAAGATGAAAAATTCTACATACAGATTTCAATGTTTTGGTTATGAAAAGTAACAAATTAAGAATTTTCCATAATTGTAATTTCAGTGCCAGTCTGCATATAATGGCCATTTATAAATACAGCTCTAAAATTTTGTATGTGATTTAATCACAGCCTAATCACTTTTTTCTCTACGAAAATTTTGCGGGAAATCTACTTCAGGTGGCTCACATAAAACCAAATTGGTAAGTCATTTAAAAATTATATTCATTTAATACGACGTTTGATGAAAGCCACAAGTCCATTATTCAGAAGGCTTGCCTATTTTTGGTTTTTAATGTCACTCAGATCGACCGAATTTTTTGAAGAATAGATTTGTCGATGACATTTTACAATGACAGGCACCCGCACTAAATGTTTAAAGTTAAAAATAATTTTCAATATTTAGAAGAAAAAAAAAACTTGAATAAAAATAAATCACTATACCTGAGCTTGTATCGGATGTTGGTAAAATGCAAAGTGAGACTGTAGAAATTTATTTTTTAAAATTAGGTGTTAAAAATTCTATGCACTAACTTATATACAGAGTGTTTCATGGGAAAAAAATTAACAACTTTTAAGGGTAAATAATTTCACTACAATTATTTACATATTTATCCAAAAGAATAGTTATTGGTTCATCGACGAAAAAAAGGGCTTTAAGTGTTATTATAAATTGTTTTTTTAAAAATTAATCATGGCAAAAATTTCATAAAATGGGCAGTGGATTTTACTTATTTGTAACAAGCCATGTTGTTCAAAATTATTTTATTATCTGATAATTCAGATTTTGAAACATAGTCGTGTTTTTTAAATAAAAAGGCATGGAAACATAAAAATATGAAATAGCAGTATGCCTTTTTGTAGAAAATCTTCTATCATTGTCTGAGTAACTGTAGTGTCCTATTTCATTATAGTCTTTTAAAAATTTTGAATTTATATTTAAAAAAATATTAAATTATCTACATATTTTTTGGAAAGAAAACAAATAAATGCTGATGTTTTATTTTACAAACTATCGTACGTATACAATTTCATAAATTAATTCAATGATGGCAACTATATTTGTATTGTATTGGTTTTAATTTATATTCGAAAAAGGCTATTTGAAGTCTGAAATAATTTTTACTTGATTAATTACGAAAACTCTCATTTTGAGAAAATGCTGTACTTCTTTTATAGTACCGAGTTTTCAAAAATATACAATTTTGAAAATCTACAAAAAACTCCGAGTTAAACGAAAAGTTTAAATTGTGAATCATCGTTTCGAAGTTAAATACAAAATGTCATCATTTACAAAACTGACTTCAAAACACTCCTACAGGTTTGAAGTAGTCGATATTATGTTAAAATTATAATTTTTCCATTCAAATCATTTGCTATGAATTTCATTTATATAAATTGTTAATTTATTTTCTCCCTTACACACACTGTATATAAGATCTAGACTCTAATTGTTTTGTTGATTGAATTGAATTGAATTTGAGAGACGATGTTGATTGATATACCTGAACACGTATCAGAGTCTGGTATGGGCTCGTCATCATTGTTATGACAACAATTTGAACAGGTTGAACACATTTTATTTAAAACTCGCGCCAGTATTTACAAATTTATTGATTATTTTATTAAATATTTATTTAATTTAGAACACATTTTTTTGTTTAATTTTAAATTTTTTTAAAACTTTTTTTTATTTTTGAGGTATCATTTTCACGCTAGAAATATGAATTTCGTAGTTGAATTACCTAAGTGTCAGAAAATTCTAAATTGATTACTCATTAAGGGTGTTACGATACAATTACCATTAAAATTTTATGTCGATTAATTGTCTTAAATTCGAGTTATTTTTAATCAAAGATAATTTATATTCGCGATTATAATAAAAAAATTAATAGTAAAAATATTTTGAAAAACTAATTATTTAAATAATTCTGATGAAAATTAAACTATTTGAAAGTTTATTTGAAACGAAAGTTAATGTGAACATTTGTATTCTACAATTTGATTGGTTGTTTGAAGGTTATTTTATATACATTTATAATATGATTGCACATTACATATAATAATATAATTTACACAAAAAAAGAATCGATAAAACAAGCTTTAATGAAATCATGTAGTGCGTGAATGCGTGGTCAGTGGACTAACGAAAACGATTCAACTTTATAGAGAATACCTATCTGAATTTTAATAACCATAGGCCGATCAAATTATTACGCTTGCCAGCTTTAATGTTCTAGTGAAAAAATTTCGAGATAAACAACATTGAGAAATTCTTTGCAAAACTTAAAGAAAATCAAAACATATTTATATTTGTAAGTATTTGTAGAAATGAATATAAAGCCTGTGGGGAAGAGTATAGTGGAGCTTCCTTCCAGTCCACAATATTTCCAAACTATTTACAAAAGTTTAAAAACCCGGAAAAGTCATTCTTATAACATTTAAACGAACGATTTCGAATACACAAAAACGATGCAAACACAAATCCTCCCTCAAATAACAGTAGAAAAAATGAAATTCATAAACGGAAGACGACCAAAAAATAAACTTTCTATTACATTATTTATGATGGTATGTACAGTGTGTATCAGATTATACGTACACACTAATTCAACAAAAGAAGTCGTGTTTCTTATAAAATGATTGGAATGCCAGGTTTCAAAGACTGTCCGAGTAGACAGTGACCAAATTTCCGACACTCAACATTCTACCGTAGCGTTGAGATCTTAACATGAATGCCCTGTACTTTGTTTTTTTTTTTTTAAAGTTATACTTCTTTAGGTACGGTGAAATTTTAAAATGCGCGCACATCACCGTTACACAAAATTCACAGGTTGAAGATGTTGTTATGATTTATGTTACCACTAAATGTAAGAAAATATATATTTATTTATTTTAGAATTTAAACTGAGCTTTATTGACTGTATTGACTATCCTTCTCCAGTCCTTTTATTGTAATTAATTATTTGCATGCAATTAAATATTGTTTTTTAATGATGCCTAAGAAGTATAACTTCTGACGCGCGTACGCACCCATTTTTGTTTTTAACGCAAACTTAATTCTTCAATCATCTGATTAAGGTCTGTATCATTCGACTTGCAGTTTTTACTCAAAATAACAAACATGGTAATCCTTGAAGTGAGCTTGTTTATGAAAATAATATTTATAGGGTAAAGATGTTCTAAAACACCCGGTACATTTCGTATCACACAATAATATTTATTCATTCGTAAGAGATTTTTCCATACTCCTCGATTATGTAAGCAAAAGTTTTTTTGAATGCAGTAGAAAAATTGTCGCACAAAGTTGAAAAATACTTCTTCTATTCAATTTTATATTTCTATATAATATACAAAAGAGAGATTGTGTTTAGACAGACACATAAATATAGTGTGACACTGACACTGACACACACACAGAATATAAAAAGACTGGATGTTTTTAATTTAAAGGTAAGTTTTCTTATTAAAATTATTCAACTTCTAGATAGATATATAGGCAACCTATCATACACACACTACAGTAGCATATAGCATGAGCACCACGGCTGGAGTTTTCAGGAGGAATATCTGATGAAACTAGTGAATTTGTTTTTTTTAGCGCTCTGCCACACTATACACTGTCTCAACGCAGCAATAGACGGTGAAATAGACATGCGTTTCAGCTTTCCATTTAGTTAAATGTAGCCTGCCACACTAGAGATTATATTAACGTGCGTTGAAACTAACGGACGTCGAACGGACATTAGTTTTAAAGCATGTCGAACGGACGTTGAAGCTTTTAATGAAATTAGATATAACTTGATACATACACACACTACAGTCCTATAGCATCAGCACCACGGCTGGAATTATCAGGAGGCATATATTATGAAACTAGTGAATTTGTTGCTTTAGTGCTCTGCCACACTATGGGTTGTTTCAACGTAGTAATAGACGGCGAAATCGACGTACGTTTCGGCTTTGAATTCATTTATATGTAGCTTGTCACACTAGAGATTATTTCAACGTGCGTAGAACGGATGTTAGTTTTAGTGCATGTCGAACGGGCGATACAGCTTTCAATGAAATTAAATACAGCTTGACACACTAGGATTTGATTGTATTTCTCACTTAGATATTTCCAATTTATTTCCAATATATTTATTTATAATCAAAATTGCATTAGTTTCATCTTGTTAAATGTATGGTGTAAATACATTGTCATTCCCGGTTTGGTTGTATGTCGATAAGCTCAGGTATATTTATATGATATGTTTTTGAAATATTTTACAAATAGAGGAAGTGCTAAAAACATCATGCATTAAACGTAAGTAATTTTAAAAAGCTAACAGTTTTTCTACACTTTTTTAAAAGATGCGGGTTTTTACCCGTTTTTGGGGATAATCTTCAAAAATATCAACTGATTTTCTATATTTACTAGAAAGATGTAGACAAATACATGAGTCGTATTACCGAGAATTGTCAAAACCTTTGAAATAATCTAACTCCGCTTATGATTTTGAGGGTATTCTTATTTTATAACATACACGAATCAAATTTTCATCTAGAGAAAGGTGTCGACGATTGGAATAAAAATCTTCGACAAGCATCAGTGATCTGCTACCGATTTTCTTTACACAAGAGTGATTATTGCAATGCCGCAAACTAATAAATTTTAATTTTCATAAGAATTTTATAGTTCTCTGTTAACTGACCCCAAAAAATTTGCTATGCATCGCATTAACGAAGTTTATTTCTCACAATATCGCTCTTGAGAAAATCGATAGTCTAATAAAACAACGCCAGATTTTAACCTATTAACTTTTTTTTTCTAAGTAAATTCAACCACACGTTTCTTATTTTCGACCGCCCTCATTAATATGCATGATAGTGACGCCTCTGATAATGATAATTATATTTGAAGAGGTTTGTTTTCTTCTTTAGTTCTTACAACCATCATTACATACCTCGCCTCCCCCTCTCATGAATACTTCTATTTTCCTTAAGATAAGTTGTTCTTAAGAAATATGTATATTTGCTTGTACCTAAGTGCAGTTTCGCTTCATTATTTACGATGTTATTTTAAAAATTACATTTTCTTACATTTTCGGTTGTGTGGAAGGTGCTAGCGATGGTTTGAGGTTTGAACATGAAAATAATGGTAGATAATGACTTCTTTGTGTTTGCAAGTAATGGGATGGTAATGAACCCCATAACTTAATTTTTACCAGCGTATACAAAAGATAATTTAGTTTGTTTAGAGTGGCAAAATATCGTTTTCTGATGCCTTTAAAACTCGATGATTTATGGTTGGAGTCCTAATTCTAGGACTCGATAGTGCGCGAGACTAGTCTTTCGTCCGGTCGCATCGTTTTTTCCCTATGGAAACAATTTGTAGGATATTTAACATAGTTAAGCTTGAGAGAAAACTCCGCCTCACCCAATATCAAACCTGGAGTCATTGGTGCAAAAACTAGATGAATTGTGGCCGGAGCCCTAATTAGTTCGAGGACTCGATAATGCACGAGATTAGTCTTTTGTTCGATCGCATCGTTTTGTCTCGATGGAAACCAGTTATAAGATATTTAACATAGTAAAGCTTGAGAGAAACGTCCGCCTTACCTAATATCAATTCTGGAGTCATTTGTATAAAAATATGGTAGCGTTTCATTGAGCCATTTCTTATAATTTGTTCCAGCTTAAAGCTTAACATTTTTACATAGTTAAAGCTGGTGCTTCCCTTGTAGTCTATTTTGATACAGTATTTGATGTGACTAACGGGAGAGAAGGGGCAAAAGCAATTTTAAATGATTACATTTCATCCAAATGGAAAATTTTTCATGAATTTATACAACGTTCAAAAGTAAACGATAAAAAATTTTCAAAAAAAGACCGCCTTCAAAAAAATGAACTAAAAAGAGACAATTAATTTTAAATTTGTGATTAATTAACATTTGAAGTCGTTAGCCATCTAGCTTAGCTAACAAATGAATTGGTTGGGTTTGACTGAGTACTTGATCACAAGGGAAAATTAAAGATACTGTTTTGAAGTTATACTTCTTTAGACGCGTTATGAAGTCCAAAAAAAATTTCTACATTTCAAGGATACTTTTAAATATATATATATTTAAATTTTCTAAAAGATTTTAAATTATATTTTGGGAACATAAAATTAAAATATATCAAATCATTTAAAATGAAGTTCACTCAATATGCACATAATATCTAATTGTTTCAAAATCAAGGTATTGTTTTAAATGAGTGCTTTGAAAATATCTATGACCTTTTTTGTTTAACGAAAAACAAATAGATTTTATCTATTTAATAAATAATTAGATCTATTTCAATTTATCTATAATAATAATGTAATCCCATTTATATGTCCATTGTCTATCAGTTGTTAAATAGTACGTTCATATACCTTATATAGAGTTTCATAAATACCTTTTTATGCTTAATTAATCATTTCACAATTCATATAGCTACCTATCTAGCTAGCTAATCATAGATAGATATTAGATAATAAATAACTTTGAATTAATTGCTTTGAATGAAAATTAAATCGAAATGATTTTCTAACTGAGTAATCTTTTTAATAAATAGTTAAATCAAATTATTTATTGAAAAATATTTTTAAATCGTCTCAATTAATTTTGAGAAAACTTTTTGGGCAAGTGAAAAGAGCATAGACTTGTAGCCTTTAAAAATGGTAGAAAATGAAAAATAAATTATATTAGGATGAAGTTTATTGGAAACGGAAGAGAATATTACAAAAATGATAGGAAAAATAATTTACGGGTGATTTGAGATCGGAAAGTGGAAGTGGGAGTTTTAAGACAAAACTACAAGTCTTATGGAAAAACGTTCAAATTGGGTAAGCTAATAAATAGCAATGTGTAATTACTCAAAAAAAAAAGGAAAAAAAAAGTTATGGGAATTAGAGATTTTAATAGAAAAAAATAAAATAATAATAATAATAAAATTTGGTGTTTACACATCGAAAATAATAAATAATAATTATCAAAGCAAATTTGTCAAACTTGAATAATCTGATATGGGTCAGTGGATGCCATAAAAACAAGCCTCGATTTACCAAAAATAATTATTGTTTTGTTTTATTATAAGATGCGTACTATGCGTTATTTAATTTGATAACCAAAAACAGGAAAAACGGAAGCAATATATTGTTTTTTTTTTTTTTATGTAATAAATTTATTACATATTAAAATGCACAAAGAGTTTCTGAAATATTTATGGTGTAATTTTTACTGTGTTGAGTATATTAAATTTTGTGTTAACTATGTAGAACAGCTGTAGAATGTTCAACAAAAGATAAGGTATTACATTTTTTGTATTTGAACTTTTCTTCTATCTTCTATCTATAATTTAAAAGTTGGGTCAGATTCATGGACCGATTTTGATCATTCACGAACTTAAACTCACTTTTTATGTTTAGAATACGTCACCAAGAGTTATCTTGATGACATATCGACGGATGGACAAAAATTAATATACTCTGACATATTATGTATGTCGAATATAAAAAGAAAGCAATGATTTCGAAAAGCAGCTCTGAATATGAATGAAATTCCTTGTATATAAAATTGATTATGTAATGTATGTTTAAAGAAGGATATAAAAAATAAAATGTACGTAACCTAAGAGAATTATTATAATAGATATGATACTTAAACTGTACTTGTATGTATGAAACTTAATAAATCAATGAATTTTATTACACATATTATATATTATCTGTTTTGTACAGGATGTACGAGTAACTCGTTACTCGTTAAGTAGTTACAGAGGTTACCATCTGCCTCGGTCAAGACGGTCAAGTAGGAGGCTTGTGATGTTAGTTCAAAAGCTAAGCTGAGCTACTTGAGGCTACGAACGCTATGCAATTTTTTTGAAGCTGTATAATTTTTTTTATGTTTTTATTTGTCACAATCAAATACCTTTATCTCTTTTCTGGGCCTATTTTTGAGTCAGAATTACTCTTTAAGATTCTTTGAAACTAAAAATGAGACATCTATAATATAATTCCTAATGTAATGTACATTGTTTATATTTCATTAATTTTTGCGCATAAATAACGTGTTTTTGTTTATTTTGTGTTTTCTTATTGTTAATTAGTTTTTTTTGTTGGGTAGGCTCGTGAAACGCGAGACGCTTTTCGACGGAAACTGTATCTCGGACACTGTGCCACGCGTTTATCAAGTCTCGTCAATCACACTGCATAGCGTCGTATTGTCAATTTGAGTTGACCCATTAATTTGTGTATGTTCGAAAATTCGCACTGTGCCACATGCGCAAAAATTTGTGTCAGTCTTGAGAGATCTTTAGATATCTCATTTTGGCATGACTCAAGTCGTTTACACGATAATTCAATTTGCTCTAATTGACTTTAGTATACTAACTACACCTGATACATCTTGTATATCAGTATAAAATTTATACACTGCATAAAATATTTTACGTATGGTAATGGGAGAGCAGGAGTATTGGATAAATAGTAAGGTATAACTTTATTACTAGATACATAGTGGAACCTAAGTAAATAAATTATGATTAAATTATTATTATGAATTTAAAAGGTAACAACAACTATATAAGGAACGCATTCTATTATTAACTATGAATGGAATACAATGGAATGGAATGGCATGGATTATGTGCTTACTAACTTTATATGGATCTAACTGGCTATAAATATTATACATGTAAGTACATGCAAGAAATATATATATACGTATGTTACAAATATAAATATTATATACATGTAAATTGTATGGGCAGGTCTGGAGTTATAATTGGCGCAGTTGGGGCTAGAGCCCAGGGTGGCAAAGATTTAGGAGCCGAAAAACATTTAGAGTGAGAATAGATCGATTGAATCAGGGTTTGAAGCATTCTAGAATATTCTTAAAGGTTTCAGCTGATTGCTGAAAGTCTTACTTAAAAATTGTATTATATAGAAAATTTATTCATTTTATGTAAAATTTCGATAGTAGGGCAGTGTATTGCACAGTGCCCACGGGCGGTACTATGGTTAAATCTCGCTCTGTGTATAGATAGATACTCTAGCTCCGTAATTAGTGTTTGGGCGAATGACCTTCGCTTGTATTTCGCATGCTCCGAATTGCTTATCTTAAGATATCAGATAAGATGAGATAGATAAGATTATTTATTTATTAAATAAATTGAATGAAAATCATTGAATGAAAATCATTTCTTCCAATCAAGCGCATAGCTCAAAGTTTCTTATACTGTGCTTAAAACATTGCCAAAAGCAAGGCAAATCTCTATTTGCAGGTAGAGCTTAGAGCATAGTTTTTAGTTAAAAAGCTCTACTATGTTTGAATTATAATAAAATATTCAAAAATGAATTTTTCAGTCATTTTTGACGATACATCATTTCTTCTAATCAAGCGCATACCTCAAAAATTTCTCATACTGTACTAAAAAACATTGCTGAGAGCCGGAAAGCTCAATTTACTGGTAGAGTTCATAGTTTTTGAGTAAAAATGCTCGACTGTTTAAATAATTATAAAATATTCATATTTAGTACGTTTACCTACTTCAATAAACACTACATATATGAGGAAATAGAAATGCCTCTTTGTTATATTAATTATTCATTCATCATACGAGTTTATTCTAAATTACCCATTTTTACCTTACATCTTTTATTATTCATTTACCATATTTACCTTACGTTGAATGCATTAAATAATGAACCAAATCACGTGATTTAATTTATGACTGGAGTTTGGAAATATATGTTAAGGAATTGACTGGAAAGAAATTATGACAAATTTAAACTGGTTGAGAAAAAAAATTTCTCAAAAAAAAAGATGTTTGTTTTTTAAGAATAAATAATTTTTAGGGTTCCGTATCCAAAGAGTAAAACGGGACTCTATTACTAAGACACCAATGCCTGCATGTCTGTCCGCCTGTCACCAGACTGTATCTCAAGCACCGTGATAGTAAGACAATTGAAATTTTCATTGATTATGTAAGTATTTTTGTTGCCATTTTAACAACAAATGCTAAAATACCGAATAAAATAATAAGGGTTCCGTACAAAAAAAATTATCCTTGCCCCTTTTTAATATTAAGGTAGGACTCCTATACAATAGGCATGCATTTTTTCAGTTCTTATAGATTATGGTATGACCCAGGCTCAGATATCAATGCGATTCCGCAGTTTTTGGCAGAGTAGATCGCCAAAGTAATAAACTCAAAGTAAGGGATTTCAAGGGTCACTTCTCATTCAAAGCATGAAAAAAACAAAGGAAAGTTTGAAGAAATTTTTACGGAAGCAAAAAAAAAGGACTTCACGTTGTGTTGTTCTAGCGATATTAAAATAAAAAATATCAATTTTTATTTCCGTCATACAATTTTTTCTGGCAAATAGAGTGCCACTAAGCAATTTACAAATCTTGCCCATAAACTCAAATTGAGATAACGAAGTTTTTGTTTTGCTAATAATATTTGTAACATAATAAATACTGTGACTTTACGGTACCATGTGATTAAACGCTAGAACTACCTTTAATTATTCTTATTACATATTTTTCTTGATAAACTACAAGAATGTGTTTAAAAATAATTTCAGAAATTTAAGACATTTTAACATCAAATTAAAGTTAAGTAGTAAATTCACTTTTAACATATTTATAAAACGATAATAAACGTACATCATTGTATGTCTGTCTGCCCGTCTGCAGGTCTGCCTGCCTGAGTTCAATGGTTTTGTTTGTTCTTTTAAATATTTTAATAAAAGCATTATTATCTTCAAAAACATTACCAAAAAACCCATAATATTAACTGAACTATCAAATATCTTCAAAACACTTCTCTGGTTTAAGTTATTTTATCAAATTCTTTAGATATAAATATTATGATAGCAAGATATTGGTTTCAACCTGAAACAAGTACTAATATTTTATGTAAAATTAGATTTATGGTGAAATTTTTGAACTGGGATTTGTGAATTATTAAATAAAACTTTATAATATCAATTTTTTTTCAGTTTTTTCATTTTTGTAATGTTTCAAAATTTTATAGACGACAGGAATCGAACCTGGGTCTTTAGCATTTGCTAAATTAGCTTCCTCCCACTCTAAACACAATATAAGATCGATTCTAGTGAGAATAATTTTAATGAGATTATATTCACGTTGTTAGCTATAACTGATGATGACTACATTGTAGTCGAAATACATGTTTATACTACCAAAAGTTTGCATTGAGACGAATTTATGTATAGAAAACTTAATATACATCAATTAAATCAAAAAGTATTTTTAGTCTGTTAGTTAAAGGTGATATCTAGAAGAGTTTATTTTAATAACGTGAATGTGTGATAGTGTGAAAGGGGCTTTATTGAATTGTGTGTAATAGATATTATAAACGATTCTTATATACTTTGAGTGATGATCGAAAAAGGTCGTAGTACAATGAAAAATGACCATAAGTTATCTCTCAATTCTCCTTTGCTAGGGAAGAGATCACCGAGGCTGAAGAACGAAGAATGTGGCTATGCCGTTGGGCAAGAAAAATATCAAAGGGTTTGTTTACTATATGTAAGACGATTTTTGGTAGAAAGCAAAGCAAGGCCGGAAGCCAATTCAACTTTATCTAGAGACCAATTATTCCCTCCTTTCTTTTTAAGCGCTCTGTAAGTGCTCAAAAGCAAAATGCAACAAAAAATTGATACTAGTAATTAACAAGTAAAGATAACAACTAACAGAGTTAATTGTTTAGATATTTGACATATGATTGAATATCATTGTTTGAATTATTTTTAATTAGCATTCATAAAATACTATAAATATCCAGTCTATACAGTTATATATACTTGTATAATAATATGTATTGTAATTACCAATAAGTGGTAATTAGGTTAATTTGAGCTTAAATTGTGAAAACTCCTAACATTTTACGGAAAAATTTTTCCAAGAAAAGTTTTTTGTTTCAAATAAGCACTTTTTGTTTTTATATTTAAATTTTTCTTTAAACACTTATAGTTTAAAACTAGGGTCAAGAATCTAATGGACCCAATTGATCGATTTTACTCATTCATGAACCAAAACTTACTTTTTATGTTTAATATACGTCACCAAAATTTCAGGTTGCTATTCTTTTTTTTGTTTTAGAGTTATCCTGATGATGGACGAACAGTCGGAAATGATCTTTAATTAAATGTTTCTATGAACCATTATACCAAAATTTTGCTTGTGCGGTCAATATTAGGTAGCGTAACAATCTTTAGATTAAAATTAATATACTCTGACATATTATGTATGTCGTATATAAAGTTTGATCTGTGGTTCTTTTTTCCAATTCAATAAACCATTTTCGTGTATGTATAATAAATGGAAGCCGTATAAATCGTGTTGAAAACTTCAAAGTGTTATGGAATATTAAAATTTGTAATTTTGATACATTCAGTGATCTTCCATTATTCAATATTAATTATTTACAGTTAATCTTTATTTCCCTTCCTTTCTGTATTTAATACGAGGGGAAAAAAGGATCAACTTTCAGTTATTTAAATAATTAAAACGATATTAACATCAATTTTATAAAATATTACTCAATAAGTCTCGGTTATTTTATGTTGAAATGTTTAAAATATTCTCCTTGTTCAAGGAACATTTATCAAAAACTATGAAATTCTTACAGTAAAAAATTTTGTGGTAGACCGTGTTCGATAATTTTTGAAATCAAAACAAATTATGGTCGGATGAAACCCATTGGAAACGGAAGAAACTATAACAAAAATGAAAGGAAAAATAATTTACGGGCGATCTGAGATCGAGAAGTGCAAGGGGTTGATTTTTAAGGGTAAAACATGGTTTATCTCAATTTCCTGCAGAATAGTCCTATAGTAAAAAAATGGCAAAGTTGTAGATAATAAAAAGGTCTACAACTTTTGTATTTTCACTTTTATCGCATAACCACAAAATTTTTGAAAACCAAGTTTTTGGTTTTTTACAAAAAAAATTGTACACTGTAATTTTTTTGACTTAAAATATTTATTTTTTCACCTTATTTTGAGTAAATATCGAAAAAGTACCGTACATTTTTTTAATAGGACTCGTAAATTTGCTGGAAATCAAGATAATTCGTATTTTACCCCCTTCCACTTCCCTGACCTCGGATCACCCGTAAATTACTTTTACTTTCATTTTTGTTATATTCTCTTCCGTTTCCAAACGGGTTACATCCTACTATAATTTTTTTTACAATTTTTAAAGGCTTTTACCCTGATCTATTATTCCATGGTAGAATCCAAAAAGGTGGAAAAATTACTTTATGGCTTTAAATTTGAATAAGTTTTTTATACAAAAATTTCACATATTACCAAATCATGTTCATAAGCGATATTTAAGAAGTATGTCATCATTATCACCTGTTGTTTGTTTAAATATATGAGCCAATACTGTACATTTTCTGCTTTTGATTGCATGAACATAAAATTACACCAAAAAAAGTTGAAATGTATATTAAATGATAAAATATATCCGCTACAAAATTATGAAAACGTAAATGCAAGAAAAATTATTGATATTTTAATATTTGTGGACATTTTTTGTTTTAATAAATTTATTTTTTACCTACTTATAGTTAATTTATTTTAAACTCAATCATATATGAGAAAACGGTTGATTGGAAAATGGAAAACATATATAAAATGATTATATTAATTGAAAAATAAAATTAATCCTCAGGTTAAATTGAAAATTGATTATCAAATATCGAATTTTCATATCAAATTTATGAAAAAGGGTTTCATAATCTAATAATGATAATTAAATAATTAGTTTTTATATTCAAAATATATGAAATATATAAAGGTGTATTAAATTTAGTCTAAAGTTTATAATACTAACAAATATAATCCATTTTCGTCTGTCATCTAAATAAGTCAAAACCGTAAAAAATAGCGAGCTTAAGTTTTTATTGCATTTTCTAGCCCTAAAAAGTCAGACTTAATACAATCACGAGATTACCTTAAAAATTAGGGCTCACATGCGAGTTCTATAGGTCCGAAACTGTGAGCTGAAACGTGAGATGTTTTTAAAATTAAACCATTTCAGACACTTTTGACTAAAGTTTGTCAAATTTTATTGATACCAGTTCCAGTAATTTGGGAGCGTTCGCCAGAATAACTTTCAAATCAGCTGTCACAATGAAAACATTTATAGCAGACAGTATAACATCTATTGGAAACTGATTGAAGAGAATACAGCAATCTAGTGTAAACCTTACACGACAAAAGGGCAATTTTCTTTGGGTGAAATTAGTTGTTTTTTTTTCAATATTACCGTTTGGAACTGATTTTATAATATCCTTATGTATAACAATATTTGAATACCCACGGCGTTTTAAAATTTTATATCCACAAAATAAATTGGCACGCCACCCACGCCTCACAAATAATAATTTTAATACGCTTCTCGCAACGCCCTGAGCTACTTTTCGACAGGAATGTTAATAATGATTTAGTATAGCTCTAGTGCTCTCATTCTACGTATATTCTACGTAATAATAATTTAACAAGCTCTAAATTGAAGTATCATAGGGAAAACATTGAGCTACATGTATACTGAATGGCAATAAAAATCGTTGTATTGGAATAGCATGAAAAAAACACAATGAGAAGCAAGTGAAAATAACAACTAACAGAGAACTTCATATTCAAAAATATTTTATATGAAATTTTCTTGCTTAAGTGGAGGGGAGTACTCAAAAACTGTTCTCTGTCTTACTAAGGGCGGCAGTAAAACTAACTGTAAATGCGTGGTTTAGAATAAATCGAAATGTGTCTTAAATATGATTAGTAAAATATTTTTCTCTACGAAAATTCTGAAAATTGAATTCACGTTCTTCTTCAGAGCCCGTAAAATTCTCAAATGCACCCACAAGTTTCAAATTGGCTGATATTTTTTTTTTTAAAGTTTTATCAATTATTGCCAAGAATTATCAATTATTGCACCAAATGGTTTTTATATTTAATATTTAATAATCCTTAATTCATGACCTTACGGGATTCAAGAACGAAAAGGGCTCACTTTTCTGAATAATCGTAGAGGAAAAAGTTGTTATACAAATCATAATTAAGCCATATACAAACTATGATAATGGATATCTTCCCAAAAAACAAAGGCACTAGGCCTACCAGACCATTAGCTTTCTATTATCAAAGTAATGATATCACACTAGCGTTAAAAATAATGAGCGGTGAACACAATTTATTTTGTTTCTTATCAACTAGATTTTGTATATACACTTAGAAACATGTAACTACAACAATCTAATTTTTTCTTAAATTAAATTTCTGTTTGATAAAAGGTTTCCTCAGGGGAGTTTCGCGTTCCATTCAATTAATTTTATGATATATTATTCCATTTTGAATAGTTATCAGTGTTTAGTACATGTATATGTACATATTTATGAATATTAATTACTTTTTAATGCACAATTGGTGTATAATTCCAACTGTTGAATAATATTAGATACACAAGATACAAGAGACAACATTGTATCTAGATACAAATATATATATATAGAGAGAGATATGTTTGGATAAGTGCGTTCATTTGTAGTACGAGGTAAAACACAGATACATTTATTTGGTTATTATCATGTGAATACAATGAAAATTTTATAATTGTGACAAAAAACGTCCATCGAGTTTTCAAAATAAAATTCAAAGTAAAAAATTTGTCTGTGTGTACGTTATGTACACGTGTAAGAAGTAATACTTGTTTTGCATCTGAAAAAAAATTTTCAAAAAACAAAACGACAGTAAAGATTGAAGAAAAATATTAAAATAAATCAAAAAGGTTTGATTTCCGTAAAAATAGATTTACAGTAAAAATAAACAATCATTAATTATGATGTGAACGAGTCAAATATATTTTTGAAATATTTAGAATATACAAAGCTATCTATATCGATAGGTTCTTCTGGTAATGATTGAATAGGCATGTGGGTGACAACTATATAAGTTAACTTAGTCATTTAAATAATTATATATTATTAATTCTATTATGTAGCCAACTTCAGGCCCTTTCTATCTCGGAACGTATTATAGAAATGTGTAATTTAACCGAAAATTTTAATACATTGACCTAAATTTAGTAGGATTACATATTTTGTTTGCCAAAATTGGATAAGAATTGAGAGTTATAGAGCAAAATTACTTTTTTTGGATTTTATGACGTCATAGAGTTCAAAAAATTAATTTTTTCGATATCTTGGGTGAATGTTAACCGATTTGAGTGAACTTTTTTTTGAAACCCTTTAATTTTGGGTCAAAGTTTTCATTTTTTATATTAATAATTTGCTTTCCTTAACCTTTATATGAAATATTATGACCAGACCCTTACAATCTTGGAACGTATTATAGATATGTGTAAATTTAACCAAAATTTGAATACATAGACTCAAATGTAGTAAAATTGCATATTTGGTTTGCCAAAATCGGATACGAATTGAATGTTATAGAGCAAAATTACTTTTTTTGGATTTTATGACGTCATAGAGTTCAAAAAATTAATTTTTCGATATCTTGGGTGAATGTTAACCGATTTGAGTGAACTTTTTTTTGAAACCCATTAATTTTGGGTCAAAGTTTTCATTTTTTATATTAATAATTGGCGTTCTTTAACTCTTATATGAAATATTATGACCAGACCCTTACTATCTTGGAACGTATGATAGATATGTGTAATTTTACCCAAAATTTGAATACATTGACTCAAATTTAGTAAAATTGCATATTTTGTTTGCCAAAATCGGATTCGAATTGAGTGTTATAGAGCAAAATTACTTTTTTTGGATTTTATGACGTCATAGAGTTCAAAAAATTAATTTTTTCGATATCTTGGGTGAATGTTAACCGATTTGAGTGAACTTTTTTTTGAAACCCATTAATTTTGGGTCAAAGTTTTCATTTTTTATATTAATAATTGGCTTTCTTTAACGCCTATATTAAATATTATGACCAGACCCTTACTATCTTGGAACGTATTATAGATATGTGTAATTTAACGAAAATTTTAATACATTGATCTTAATTTAGTAGGATTACATATTTTGTTTGCCAAAATCGGATACGAATTGAGCGTTATAGAGCAAAATTACTTTTTTTGGATTTTATGACGTCATAGAGTTCAAAAAATTAATTTTTTCGATATCTTAGGTGAATGTTAACCGATTTGAGTGAATTTTTTTTTGAAACCCACTAATTTTGGGTCAAAGTTTTCATTTTTTGTATTTATAATTGGCTTTCTTTATCCCTTATATGAAATATTATGACCAGACCCTTACTATCTTGGAACGTATGATAGATATGTGTAATTTAACAAAAAATTTGAAAACATTGACTCAAATTTAGTAAAATTACATATTATGTTTGCCAAAATGGGATAAGAATTGAGCGTTATAGAGCAAAATTACTTTTTTTGGATTTTATGACGTCATAGAGTTTAAAACATTAATTTTTTCGATATCTTGGGTGAATGTTAACCGATTTGAGTGAACTTTTTTTTGAAACCCATTAATTTTGGGTCAAAGTTTTAATTTTTTATATTAATAATTGGCGTTCTTCAACCCTTATATGAAATATTATGACCAGACCCTTACTATCTTGGAACGTATGATACATATGTGTAATTTAACCCAAAATTTGAATACATTGACCTTAATTTAGTAGGATTACATATTTTGTTTGCCAAAATTGGATAAGAATTGAGAGTTATAGAGCAAAATTACTTTTTTTGGATTTTATGACGTCATAGAGTTCAAAAAATTAATTTTTTCGATATCTTGGGTGAATGTTAACCGATTTGAGTGAACTTTTTTTTGAAACCCACTAATTTTGGGTCAAAGTTTTCATTTTTTATATTAATAATTGGCTTTCTTTAACCCTTATATGAAATATTATGACCAGACCCTTACTAGCTTTAAACATATTATAGATATGTGTAATTTAACAAAACATTTGAAAACATTGATTAAAATTTAGTAGAATTACATATTTTGTTTGCCAAAATTGGATGAGAATTGAGCGTTATAGAGCAAAATTACTTTTTTTGGATTTCATGACGTTATAGAGATAAAAAAATTAATTTTTTCGATATCTTGGGTGAATGTTATCCGATTTTAGTGAACTTTTATTGCAACCTTAAATTTACGTAAATACAATACATATTATTATTATTTTAAAAGTATATTTAACTATATAGACTGGATATTTATAGTATTTTATGAATGTTTATTAAAAACAGTACAAACAATGAAATTCAATCCTATGTGGAATATATAAACAAGTAAATCTGTTAGATATTATTTTCACTGGTTTCACATTATATCAAACACCTTTAAGCATACCGAGAAAATTCTGTGTCGAGAATTGGTAAAAAATTAAAATTATTATTTTATTCTTTTTGAATGTAGTCAAATAAGAAAATAACGATTTAAAAACAAAACCATTAAACGATGAGCTTTATAAATGAGCTTTATATATACAAAAAACTTAAAATGTGAGCTTTTTATATACAATTCAAGAGTGGTTTTTTTTTGTATATATTTTTTTTCCTTTGAATAACACGCGCTTTTTAAAAACATTTAACACAACTGCAATATGCACACACATATCCCCCATATTCCTTATTCCACCCTGCTCTACCTTAATTCCGTTTTATTTTGCCTTATTTCTTTTGAAATATATTTTTCACTGCAGTACAGATTTTACAAAGATTTTCCTTATAGTCCAAGAGTTGATTTGTGATCTCTGAACAAGATTAATTCTACTTTATTCATTCTTTTCTTAAACAATACATAATTGTAAAGAATAAGTCATAGAATGGGACATATGAAGGGAAAGGGAAGGTATGCAGCTATAGCTGACTAAGGAACTTAACCAGTAATCACTTTGTGCAAACCAGATGGAAAACCATAGAAAACCATCGGTAAGGGCACCCGATAATATGTTCAAATGCCACCCGAATATCACTGAGACCGTGATTCGGTTCTGGGTGTGGAATACACTTAAATACTTAGATGAAGTACATAAAAGATTTAAATAAAAGTTGTAAAATTAAAGCAGTCAAACAAGATAAGTTTCCTAATTGAATCGACACGAGATCAAAAAGCCAAATGCGTATTTTAAACCAAAAAATGAATTTAAGTTCATGAATGAGCAAAATCGGTCAGTTGACCCAACATGATCACAATACAAAATAAGTATCTTCCATAAAATAACTTCTATTTTAAACTTTTTTTCAGAATCTATTTAAGATTAGCCTTAATCTAAGCTTAAATTAATCTCATTTTAACACACATATTTATAAAAAAAACTTTTTATCATTGTATGGACTATATATTTAGTGTATTTTATTAATGTTAACAATTATAAATATATTAAAAAATAAATTATCCAGGCATATCTCGGATATATCAAAAATTAACTTGTCTTAGTTGTTAACTTCATTTCTTTTTGATATCCAAATCTTAAATTTTTTGCCAAAAAAAAGGCGTAAAATCTTATGGAACAAAAGCATAAAAATTTGGCTGTTAATAACGTTATTCGTTTTTCTACTAGAGTAAACTTTTAAATTTTGTAATAATTTTTAAAAATTAATTGACATTTTCAACCAAAAACCATTTATTTTCAAAATATTAAACCAAAACAAGAAGTTTTTATCATAAAAAAAATTTCACTGCAGTAAAATTTTCCTAACCTTCAAAAAAGAAACTACAAATATTTTTCATCTGAAAACTCAATACTGTTTAAAAAAATTGTGTGAGAAAATGATACCTCTCACTTTCTACCATATAAAAAACCATTTTTTGTAAAGCACAAATTTTAGAGCACTTTTATTTAATTGAGCCGTTTGAAGAACAAACACAAAGCAACAATTATGCAACTCAAAAAGTCACAACACTGTTTTTCTATTTGACGTTTTGCACATGATCGATAAAAAACCGCAGTATATTTGAAAAATTCGTATTGTTTATTTATTTTTCGGTTTTTTCGGTTTCACACACACACTTTACAAATATAAAATCGGTTTCAATCAACAATAAAATAATTATTACTTGTGTTTTAGAAAAAAAAATGTATATAAATAAATAAATAATGTAATAATAGATTTTTATTTTTGTGGGTAGGAGGGGGAAATAAGTAGCTTCAACTTGTATATATATATATATATATATATATATATATATATATATATATATATATATATATATATATATATATATATAAATATATATATATATATATATATATATATGGAGTTAGCAGGACGACCCGTCGGGCGTCGTCGCTTCAAATAGTTTTGGCCGTTGGTGAACGAATCAACGAACTAACGAATAACATAGATCTGGTAACAGTAACCGTTGTTGAACGAACCATCTTCTCCGCATGACAGTAGCAAACACCACACCATACCAGTGACTACTACATTAGAGCGACTAGCACAGCATGTTTGGGTAGTTGCCATCAGCATACCACCAGGGCGCGTACCAACTATGTACACCATTCATAATATTCGATTGTAAAGTGAGAAAGCATAATGTACAGGAACCACTAAGGAGACTCATACACTCAGAATCTTACTACTCATACTTCAAAGCATCCTCTAAACCAAATAATTCTTCCATATTTTGTGGTACCTTTGAAAAATTGACAGTTAAAGATTGCTTCTTTAAGACGTGAACCCTATTTTGATCGATGCTGAAACGAACGATTTAGTAGATAAGAAAAGCAATTTTCATTTGCATATCTTGAATATCTTTGACAAATGGTATTCCGGTACTTTAAACGATGCCTGCATGCCTGCACGTTATGTACGCGTGCCAGAACTTTAATTTCTTTGGCATCATTAAAAATCAATTTTTAATTACATGCAAATAATTAATTACAATAAAATAGTAAAAGTACTCGAGAAGAATAGACAATAAAGCTCAGTTTGAAAAATTCAATAAATAAATATATATTTTCTTACATTAAGTGGTAACATAAATCATAACAACAGCTTCAACATGTGAATTTTGAGTGACGGTGACACACGCGCATCTTAATATTTCACTCTCATCATTTTTTCATAACAAAAAGAGTAACCAAAACATGAAAATTCTATGCTATAGAGAGAGAAATAAGAGGAAAAGCGAAGTCCATGATAAAATGTATAAAACTTAGTTTTTCCCAATATTTATGTAAGACACTGTAATTATGGTATATACAAGCTACTAGATTTACTCTATTAGAGAATCGGTTTACCTCGATACGTCGGTTCAATTTCCTATGACTTACAATAACTTCATCTTACAGGATGTTACAATAATTTTTATGGTTGATACCTACGTTTTTGTTATTTTTTTATAAGAATTAATGGGTGTGTTTTACGGTCACGATAAAATGGATAATTATATGGTGCTTAATGATAATGGCGCATAAACATGAAATCATTATTACCCTCATTCAAAATTGGTTTAGTAGGAAATTGTTAAGATTTTCTTTGTTTTCGATCGTTTAATTATGTGTCAAATTTACGTGATATATGAAAAACGAATTTCCTCTTCACGGAAAGTCAGCTATTTGTTTTGCACCGTCTATTTTTCCGAGAATTTTTGAAGGTGCATTACAAAAAAAATGATGAGAGTGAAATTTTAAGATGCGCGTGCATCACCGTCACACAAAATTCACAGGTTGAAGCTGTTCTTATGATTTATGTTACACTTAATGCAAGAAAATATATATTTTTTTATTGAATTTAATCCAATTTCAACTGAGCTTTATTGAGTGTGTCGTCTATCCTTTTTCAGTCCTTTTATTGTAATTTATTATTTGCATTCAATTAAAATTATTTTTTAATGATGCCAAAGAAGTATAACTTCTGGTGCGGGTACATAAGTACACGCACCCATTTTTTAGGTTGTCAGTTTTACCAGATATCGCCCAAAATTAGTATGTCTTATTGGAACACTCTCCCGTTTAAGATAAAAATTTTACGAGCTCCGAGAGACAAAACGACTTGTGTAGAAATTTTTGGATGGATGCTTATCATACAGAAAAAAAGGCGTTGGGCCTACGGACAGTAAAAAGTATGTTGAATACTAGACGCTTGTATGATCGCTTATATTTTGTACCTATGATAAATTTGTATAGTTTTATAAAGTTCACGTTAATAAGTCAATAACAATGCCTGGTACATTCTGTACTACGGTTTGGTAAATAGATATTTGTATATAATTCTTGTGGTATCATCCAAAAAGTAATACATATTACACATTTGCGCCATAATACAAGACAAGTAAGACTCAAGCAAGACAAACAAACAGAATCGTAGCTTGCATATCAATAAATTGATTTATTGAATAATGTTTATAGTCTATTTGCAAATTGTTTGCACATATTTACATATTATATTCACACATCTAAATCAATTTCTAAGTTGGTTTTTTATTCTTTTTTAAATCGAATATTCGACACAATTGTATTTTATAATAGATAATCAATACATACACTATTTTTATTGGAACAATTTATTGAGCTTTATATATTGCCAAAAAAAAGTGTGCTTTTTTTCTTGATAAGTAATGTAAGCAAACAAGACATAAGCAAAGTATTACATGGACTGAAAATGCCCGGGCCTAACACATAGATAGTGCTAGTTTTATGGCAGTCACCTTTTTTTCAGTGAATACTAACCTTCAAAAACAGCTGTTAAAATTTCATGATATTCTATTCATTAGTTTGTGAGTTATTGAGCTAAGAGTGACGCTACTTTTGTTATTTACACTGCTTCTTGATTGGAAAAAATACCGTTCAAGCGAAGCAATGGCTTGAAAAGTGCTATGGGGACTCCGCTCCATCAGAAACAACAATAAAACGTTGGTTTGCTGACTTCAAACGTGGTCGTAGAGACACCGATGATGCAGAACGCAGTGGACGTCCAAATGAGGTGGTAACACCAGAAAACATAAAAAAAATCCACAAAATCAAAAGTGAAGTCTGCTGACATCGTAAAGATATTAAAAGAACGTGTTGGCTTTATATTGCATGAGCATTTGACTATGAGAAAGCTCTGTTCAAAGTGGGTGCCGCGTTTGCTCACTGTTGCCCAAAAAACGAGAACGTGTTGATGATTCTGAGCAGTGTTTGGCCACTCAGCAAACAAAGAGTGCTGGCCTATAATTAAATTTTCAAGAAATGGAAAATCGTGCCCGAAGCTCACAGCTAATCTTCTTCTAATGAGTTTGGACAAATATTTAATAAATGCTTTGCAGTCACAAAGCTGGATCCATCCCTCTCTATTATACAATTTATTATTTTGCAAATGTCAAAGAGCTTTATCTGAAAAAAATTTAACAAATTTACAAATTCAGTCTCATTCTAAAAATTTGTTTTCAAAAGATCACAATGTACGTAAAAATTCAGAAATATCTCGCACATAAAAACAAATTAGAAATCTTTTTGTCGTAAAATTATTATGTGTTGAATAATTTTGAACACTTAAAAAGTAGTTAAAATAAAATAATCTCTATTTTTAGAAAGCATTAAGAAGCTCTCTCACGGGTCACAGTTGTGTGAAGTGCGTAACATATTTTGTACAAAGAAAGTGTTTATTATTGGGCGTTTCCTGTATGAGAAATAACATCGAAAAAATAACAATAAACATACATTCAGTGTTGTAGTATCTATCTAAAGTTAGGTAATTCAATGTTTTTGATGTCTCGAACCAAGAAGCAACCGGCTTTCAACATCTACATCTTCTAACATCTAAACAGTTTGAGGGCGTACTGTGGCCAAAAGTTTGTATTAGAGAGTATTATATTTAGGGCTGCGTTTACATTGGACTGAAGACTGTAAAAGTTTTTAATATTAGAAACCTTATGTTAGAACTATCGGAATATATTTAAATCTAGGGGGATTTAAGAGAGTGATTTTCCTATAAAATAAAGTTTTAAAACCAAACGAAATTTCTTCAGTTCGGGGACGAACTGTGGCCAAAAGTTTGTATTAGAAACTTTTATATTATGAACAACGTTTACACTTTACTAAAGACTATAAAAGTTTTAAAATTGCAAATCTTACGTAGGTAGAACTATTGGAATATATTTAAATCAAGGGGGATTTAAGAGAGTGAATTTCCTATAAAATACAATGCAACTTTTAATACGTCATGGATTTTAAAATCAAACAAAGTTCCTTAAAAATAATAATCTTACATTTCTATAAATAAAAATTATCCAAGAAAAAATTTATGGAAAGTAGTAATCTGACTTCTTGAAAGACATTCCAAGTTGTTGATTCCCTTTGATTTAGAAACGAATGATCTTTATTAATATATTCAGTTAAAAACTGTTATAGTAGTGATGTTTAAATTATCCAATTTGGACGGACTAAAAATTGGAAGTATTTCTCGAAAAAATATTTCTAAATTTAAAATAAAATATTGATTATTACAAGATAATTTTTTTTTTCAGAACAAATGTTTGAGTTACCTTTTATTTTCATGTTGAGATTGTGATTTCCAAATTTTATTTCATTTCGATACTTATTTTTTGAGTTATGATCGATAATAAAATTTCTATTATCGAGACTATGGCGGAGTAGATGAAGACTTAAAGAGAATATTAAAAATTTACAAAGAAACTGTAAGCCAAACTTAGTATTATTGAGTCAAATCGTTTGCTATTTTTTAGCTTCCAAACATTGAATACGATAAAATTTCCAACCAAAGGCCAACATATAAATTCATGTCTAAGGAAAATCCTAAGCATCTGATGACCTCAAAAAATAATGAACCCCGAGTAATGAAGACGAAATAGAAGGACTCATCAGATGCAGAAAGAAATGATAGGGTATAAAGTATAAAGGTCATTAACTGCAGGAAGACTTTGGGCTGGAATCCAAAGAAGAACTGACCAAGAACTGCGGCGAACGGTAGGGAATGATACTGCACCGAACGACAATTCCCAGAATGTAAATACAAACTAAACCCAAAATCGTATGAGATAGGGAGTCTTTGTTTAGAATCTACGCTCTCCAAAGGAAAAAAGATCATAATGCATCCCTGATTCTGCATTTGTATTACCTTTACGCAAAATTATAATAAATTGTCTAAGTGCAATAAGTTGTCGCTTGGCGTAGACCTTACATTGTAAGACGCGCTCTACAGGACCTAGTGACGATGCATACAAAACTCTTTACTTTTTTTAAGTAGATAAATGGTTTTTCACGACAACCGTTCAAGTAGCATAAACTACGCCTATCTATACGCTGCTATACATACACACGTACATACAGACACGCTTAAACATGCACATAGATATGTACGATTATTTGGATTAACATGTTTTGAGTGTTGAGCTTTTTAAATATCCATTTCAATAGATTCAAATGGGAGTACTTTTCTATGTTATGCTCTGAGTGTAACATTCTTTACAAAAAAAACGTCTTTTTTTACCAAACACTTTGGCGGTTAATACTTTTTAATGCAAAGGAATTCATCTATTCGATTCAAGTTTCTTTTCATGCAAAGCTTAAGTTGCGATTTAAATTCTAAGCTATACCAAATAATAGAGATTATATCGGAAATCTGGGATTTTTATTCTAATACATTACTTTTAAACTTCTCGCTAAGAATATCGAAGATTTTCGAAAATCGCGAAGTTATTGGTTTAACCCCGTTTTGTAAAAAATCGAGTTTTCATCAGATCTCGACGTTTTGAGGTTCCAGGAAGCTTTCCTGACTACCCCTGCGAGGTTGCCACTATGTCTGTATGTCTGTATGTATTTATGTGAACTGATTATAATTTTTGAACGGGTCGACCGATTTCATCGCGATTGACGTCCTTCGAAAGGGTTTGCCAAACTTAGATTTTGAATACCATTTGGATCGATTCGAAATGGCAGATTTGGAGGAAGGTAAAAAAAAACTAAGAAAAAAAATTTTTGTGGTTTATAAACGGCTTTATCGATCAACTCCTAAAACTATTCAGCTCTTAACCTTGAGAAACAACGTCGATCACCGCCAATTCGTTGATCCGTTCGTGAGATATCGTAAACAAAAAATTTCAAAAGAGTGTTTTCGTAACATAAATTCGACATTTCATTTCGGATCGTTTTTGATAAAACAAAACAATTATTAAAACTCAAAAAGATTGCCGCCAAGAACATGAGAATCGGTTGATTGGTTCGAGAGATATCGTTAACGAAATATTCGGGAACAAGAGCTTTTTTAAACATCAAAGCTCAAAAACAAAATTGTAAGCTCAAAAACATTGTAATATGTTAAATTTTAAGTGCTTAGGTATGAAATTAGCGGTAAGTTTCAGGGATGGCCTTTAGAGTCTACCGTTTTTCAAATTTTTATATTTATAATAATCACCTGTATAAATATTCATAGAGAATATTCCCTTGCATATATTTATATTATTTTATTATTAGTTACTTTGGTTTACCCATGATACCAACATTATAAATAAAGTTTTGTGAAACTTTAAAAGCACAAACAAACAGAAATATTATACACAAAGCTTCATATTATTTAAATTGTTTTGAAACATTATCTATTACAGATAGAATATTGAATTTATTATCTATCTATTGAATAGATTCTATAATAATAAAAGCTTCTAGTCTTCTATAAGATAATTTTCAAAATTTATTTCAATCATTATTTAATAGTAATTTAAATTTCAACTATACAGAAGTTGTATAATCTTAGGGAATTTTATTTAATTTATAGTAAAAATTGTAATCATGTTTTGGTTTTAGGATTGGCAAAAATTATATGAAAAGTTATATTAAATTTAGTTTGAACCTTAGTGCCACCAGTAGGCACTCTGCAGAATTCCACCCCACTACCGATAATTACAAAAAATGAATAAATTTTCTATATAATACAATATTTAAGACGGACTTTCGGCAATCGGCTGAAACCATTAAGAATATTCTAGAACGCTCCAAATCATAATTCGATCGGTCTATCCAGTCAAAAGTTATGTGGGGCTTACATGCTTGTTAGAAATAGTTTCTTGGACCTTAAAATGACGATATATGATGACAACCTCTTTAACCAACATTGGATAAAAATCAATAAATTTAAATTTTTGAAAAATTTTAATTTTCATAGCGGGAAATTAAAAATTGAAATAATTCTTAAATAACTAAATTTTTCTCAATTTTTTTTGATGAAACTACAATATTTATAATTTTTGACCACACTCTTGAGAATGAAAAAAAATTATTTTATTTATTATAATTTGAAGATGTTTATAACACGATGGCAATTTTCAAAGCTTTTTCAATAATGCAGAGAAAACTTCTTTTCTCACTCTATGAATTTTCCGCCCCTAAAAATTTGCCACCCTGGGTACTAACCCCGATTGTCTCTATTATAAATCCAGGGCTGTTTGTAATGCAAGAAAATATTGGAGGAATTAACAAAATTTATATAAAGTCACTTAAGTTCTTAGTCCAAATGTACTAGTTATTCGTTGGCGAATTATAAACATTAAATGTAAGTTTAAATAAATGAATGATCTAAATAAGTCCCTAGAAGATCCAATAGATCCATGACCCATCTCTTAGAAAATAAAAAATATAATAAAAATTCCAAAAATGTTTGTTACTTAAAACTTAAAAACAAACAACTTTCATTTGAAACATTTTTTCATAAATTGTTTAAATTTCACATTATTCCTATATGACTACAAGACTATTTTATAAATGTTAATAGTTATAAATAATTCAAAATTCAAAAATATAACGGACTGGAGAAGGATAGTCAATACAATCAATAAAGCTCAGTTTAAATTTGAAAAATTTGAATAAATAAATATATATTTTCTTACATTAAGTATAACATAATAACAGCTTCAACCTGTGAATTTTGTGTGACGGTAATGCACGCGCATCTTAAAATTTCATATCATTTTTTCATAACGCGCTTAAAGAATTATAACTTCAAAAATAAGCTCTGTTAGTTTTTACCTTTTCTGTATAGAAATCTTTCGAATAAATCGGTTTCAAATTTAATTATTTTTGCTAAAATAATTAATTTAAAAAAAAGGATTTTTTTTAACATTGATAAAACTTTGTGGAACTCAGAAATTTTATTTAATCAAAATATTATAAAAATAAAATTTGAATATTTTAATGCTTATTTTTATTTTTTTTTTAAACTTTATTATTAAAATTTTTCGAATAATGTGAAAAATAATTCGAATAATAATTTATTTTAAATTGAGTTAGAAAAGTTTTTCTAGTCTTCTATGATGATGTTATTTTCATACATTTTCAAATATACTGTTATATGATTTATGTAGTGGTGGGGAGTAGGTCGTACGTAAACCGGAGTAACTTTTACATGTTTTTTTTTTATCGAAACTTAATAAATGTATTATTTATTGTGTGAAAATCCATTTTTATAAACTTTTGACAAATCACTTTAAAATTTTTTTATCAATTAAAAGTGCACTTTCGATTTATAAAGTCATTATCAAGTAATCAATAATTATTCTTTTATTTTGGAAATATATAGGGAAAGATCGGGAATCGATATGGAAAAAATCACTTAAAATTTGAAATAATCTATTTAAATGATGTTAATAATTATAAATATTTTCATTATAAATATTACGGCATATACATTGTATTTAAACAATGAAATCGGTTAGTTTTAATCTTGTTTGTCTAAGCAATATAATAATATTTTATTATATATTTTTTTAGCAATTTTCAAAGGCAAAGAATATAATTTTCAAATGTGTTTTCTTTAAAAAGCTGTATAAAAATAAAGATAGTAACTTTGAAATCAAGCTCTTTTAAAGCTCACAATCTAAATAATAGAATCGATTCAGTCGAACGGAAACGACCTTTAGCTTTATATGAATTTTATCAAAATAATAAAAGCCTGGAAAAAAAATGTAGGTTATTTGTATTTGTTTGAGAATGAGAGCACAAAAAAAAAGCTTCCACTTGCTTGCTATGAAAAATTAAATAAAGCACACATGAAAGTTTACAAATGTTTTTTTGTACACTACGATTCAAAGAAAATGCTGAAGTGACGAGTCACAGAACTTTTTGAAGTTATACTTTTTTAGGCGCGTTATGAAAAAATGATGAGAGTGAAATTAGATAAGCGCGCATCATCGTCACACAAAATTCACAGGGTGAACATGATTTATGTTACACTTAATGTAAGAAAATATATATTTATTGAATTTTTCAAATTTAAACTAAGCTTTAGTGACTGTGTTATTATCCTTCTCTAGCCCTGTTATTATTTTATTGTAATTAATTATTTGAATGCAATTAAAAATTGTTTTTTAAATGGTGCCAAAGAAGTATAACTTCTGATGCGCGAACATAACGTACACACACCCATTTTTCACTCTCAAAATTTTTTTTAAGCGCGCTCTTGGAAGTATATCTTCAAAATATCAAATTTGGGACTCACAAAACCGGCCTCATTACATGAAATTTTCAATGGAAATTTAATAATAATTAATCTGGTAGCCCTTAAACTAAGGTTCGGTCAATTTTGATTGAACTTAAATGTAAAATTACACTGATATTATCAATAAATATTCTCCATTAAATTATTGATTACATTGCATGATAGATTCTAGATATATGATATATTTATATATTTGTACAAACAATCACAATCAAATATTAAATGAACAAAGAAAATGTCATGATATTTTATCAAAGAAAAAAATATAACTTTTTTATTATTTATAGTCCTGGAGGTAGCGTTACAATTTTGATGGTGATGCCAGGCCGATCAAATTTTATTGAAAGTTTATAGTTTATAATCGAATGTGCGGTTCAACAGACGCACACAAGGTGGAGAAATAACAAATTATATTTCAGGTTGTTTGAAATTAGTAATATAGTTTCAATAATGTAAAAAAAAAATAGCCAGCAGAATATTTACGGGTGGAATAATTGTCAGCTGAATATGACATTTAATTGCCTTAGATGGCTACTCAGAACAAATGTTTATCCCGTCCGTCCACCCTCTCTGAGTCTGCTGACTTTCATAGCAGTGTATGATTGCTAATAAACATTCAATTCCAATATGAATTAATCGACATGGAAATGATTGTGCCATTTGCAACGCTACCTGTCGGAATGTTGTTTGATCATTGTTATACAGAAAGTCACTCATGTACATAGGAATAGGCTTCATGAACGAACTTTTTGTCTAATATATGATATCAAAATTCTGGATAAACCGTTTTGTCATGTTTGCTAAACAGACAGGCGGCGGACTCAAAGATATTAATTTTGATACGGACACGTGTACCAAAATATTGTTAGTGCCATCAAATTTTGCAGCGTAATAAGCTTTAGACTTAATTTAATATATCCTATTATACTCTATAAATAACATTGAAAATACCAGAGAAATAAAATAGAATTTCTATCGTAGTTAAACTGGTAAAAATATGGCCGCAATGTATCATCATTTTTAGATGAATTAACTATCATAATAATAAGAAACCATAAAGTTCTAGTTACAATGTTCAAATATTCATAGAATAACATCCAAAAAATAAAAATTTTATATTCTATAACGTTCAAAAAATTGAGGTTAACATATTTGTGTTCGGGTGAATAAGGAGATCTCACTTGAAAATATAATACACCATTTAAGAGTATATATTCGAGAAACGTGATCAAAATTTATCTTTTTAAACGATATATATTTATATTTATATAATATACAGGATGATAAGCTTTAAATGGTGGTAGTAACATATTTTGGAAAAGAATCGAGCATTCAAGTAGTTCATGAATTCAAAATGTCGTACTTGAAAATATCTATCAAATGGTTTAAGAGTTGAATTTCAAGCTCTGTTATTATTATTTTTTAAATGGGTTCGTGGACTTACGCGCGTCAGAAGTTATACTTCTTTGGCATCATTAAAAAATAATTTTTAATTGCATGCAAATAATTTAATTACAATAAAATAATAAAAGGACTGGAGAAGAATAAGTCAACACAGTCAATAAAGCTCAGTTTAAATTTGATTAAATTCAATAAATAAATATATATATTCGTACATTAAGTGTAACATAAATCATAAAATCAATCTGTGAATTTTGTGTGACGGTGATGCGCGCGCAACCTAATTTTTTACTTTCATCATTTTTTCATAACGCGCCTAAAAAAGTATAACTTTAATATTTCAACAATATCTCGACACTATATACGAATCAATTTAATTTGGAAACGATTGCATGGCCAAACTTGAGTAACCAAAAATATGCGATCTATGGAAGTCTCAAATAATCTATGTAAGTCTCAAATAGGCCATCTATGTAAGTTTCAACTCCAAATTTTTTTATAGGTAAACAAAACTATTGGCTAGGTAACATTTAGCAACAGATGGAAATGAAAAGGCTAAAGATTCTGGTAAAAAGTATGAATGTACATACTTTAATAAACAGTTTAGAACCTTATATTAGGATACCAAAAAGCACAATTAAACGTTAAAAAAATGAGTTATGCTTGAATTCAATTTCTTTCGTGGGCAAATGATTTCGGTCCTTACGACCTTACAAAGATTTTTTTAAGAAGTCTCTCTTGGTAAAACTCCTTGAAATGCTTGCAACCAAAAAAAATCAGTAATAAGGTACTCATTAACCACTTCAAACTCGATTTCGAGAAGGTCCCAGTCAATTTTATCATGAAAAGGAAGAAACCAAAGAAACCACTTTCTCAAATGACACTTGGGATATTTCAACATAAAATAAATGAAGTGTCAGTCACTTCAAGAGATATCCTTAAGTTGATCAATTCTAGAGGACTCCTGGAATATTTCTAATTTAAAGCATGTACAAATCGATCGCGGTATAGAAGACAATGATCTTTTACTGAAATCCAATGGTACAAAATTCATTTGAGATGCTTCAACACTGTCTTTCGAGAAGGTTCTCAGTAAATTTTATCATGAAAAGGCAGAAGAAATAAATGAAGTACCACTAAGAGGTATCCTTAAGTTAATCAATCCTAGAGGACTCCTGGAATATCTCGAATTTAAAGCAAGTACTAAATCGATCGCGGTATACAAGCCTAACGTTTAATCAAAAACCAATCGATTGTCTACACTTACAGCGATGGTACATCCTATATATATGAACAACTTCTTCTTGATGGGGTTGATATAAACGTTTATTATTCAGTCATTTAAAAGAACAATAACCGGTTATTATGGTTAACAAAAAAACAAAATGGAAAATCATTTAACATTTTAAAAACATATTTTCGTGAGATGATTTTATAAAAAAATAATCGCATAATAAATTTATTTTATTTATCTGTAAGAAAACAAAAAATTATGCCCATTAAAATGAATGATTTTCTTTTATTCACAAAAAATTCGTAATTGTCTTTTGTGATGTAAATATTTAAAGCAAGTTTTGTTGTTTTTATATTTTTTTAAGGATAATTGGGATCGAAGCTAGGAATCAATGTTCCTACAAGTGATTAGATTTCTGCAATTATAAATAATTAGTTTTATTCTAGTTGAGATATTTTTAGTTTTCTTTTTTTAATTAAAACTATTAATTTTTGAATAAAACTCAAATATCAATCAAATTTTCAAGATGAATAAACCAAACCGTGTAGTCGAAATTCATATTTATAAAAATACAAAATAATTTGATGTAGAAAATTGGGACAAAAAGTCGAAATTTATTCGAAAAAATCTCATTAATAATAATAAAATTGCAAGATGAAGATTAAAACTATCCGTGTTAAGTTCATACAGTTAAAAGAGTTTGTTATATAATAAATTGAAAGGTTAATTAGCTGAATTTCATAAGACATTCTGGCTAATTTACACAATTTACGCTAAATTTTTTCAAACATAAGTTGTAAGCTTTTAACAAACAAATATAATTTTATATTTGAAATTTTTTTTATTATTTTATGGTTTAAATTTTAGTCATGGGTCCATTAGACTTCTTTGGATCAATTTAGCGCATTCATAAACTTAAATAGACTTTTTAAAACTAGAATATACCACCAAAATTTCTGATAGCTCTAATCTAGTTTCGTTTTTGAGTTTGTTTGACGATTTTCTTAATTTTTTTGTTTCAAAAATTCTGAATTTTTTTTACAAAAATAAGCTTTAAATATCGATGTTTTATTTTATAACCTTTCGTGTGTATATAGTTTTATATAATTTTTTTTTTTTTTTTTTTTTTGGATCAAGCTAATAGTTTGTACACTTAATATTGGAAGATTGTATAAATTTCGTTAAAAATTTTATTAAATTTCTGATAAATATAATTATTGATATCAAACTTCATATAATTAATTATTAATGAGTTTAATTATCAAAAGGTATATTTAAGTATATTGTATATTGTTTGTATAGCAAGAATCAAGAATTACCACAATCATATAAATAATATGTTTATTAGTTTAGAAAGCTTTGTATAAAGTTCATAAAGCTTTATCTTATATAATAGAAACAGTAACATTAATAAATATGTATTAAGTAGTAATGCTATGCTTATTTAACGCTCTTAGAAACAAAATATAACTGTCAAATGTCTTTTGATTAGTGAGCTGGTTATCAAAATTGTCACACAATTATTACTTTATGAAATTATACTTCTTTAGACGCGTTATGAAAAATGATGAGAGTGAAATTTTAAGATGCGTGCGCATCATCGTCACACAAAATTCACAGGTTGAACTTGTTGTTACACTTATATATATATATATATATATATATATATATATATATATATATATATATATATATATATATACATATATATATATATATATATATATATATATATATATATATATATATATATATATATATTGACTGTGTTGACTGACCCTTCTCCAATCCTTTTATTATTTTATTGTAAATAATTATTTGTGCATGCAATTAAAAATTGTTTTTTTAATGATGCCATAGAAGTATAACTTCTGACGCGCGTACACGCAACCATTTTTTTATTTTTTTTAGGCGGTATTCTTTTTTTTTTAAATATTAATTTTTACTTTTGACTTTTACTTTTAGGGACATTAGGTGTTGGTTTCCTTGATATCATTCTTGGGATATCTGCTTTTCAATAAAAATTATATACTTTGTCGAATTTAAAAAACAGTTGAACCTTGTTGTTGTATTTATCGAAGCTAATGTCAAAAAATCAAAACCAAAAATAAATAAATCTTATACACACAATAACTTGTCTTTATTCTAGATGTCTCTTTTTGGTGTCCATTGTTCTTCAGTCACTACCAGCTCACTAAACATCTTTAATGTCTTGTTTAAATATGATTATTTTGATGTTGATAAATTTAATACAACAGAGATAGACAGAGATAAATAGGTTATTGGTTGAGTTTAGGCTTCTGCTACTAGCTCTGTATCTACGCTTGTATCTACGCTTGTATCTGCTTGTATCTATTTGTCTCTATATTACATATACATTGGCAGTGCATGCATGTATCGTTATATCTATTTTCATACAAATTCAATTTTCATTTGATTAGTTTGAGTTCACCTCATATTTATATATTGAAAATTATCATTGTAATAAACTAACAGAGTACAGAACGTTTCTTATACGATCAAGGAAGAAATGATTTTAAACAAAATATATATTAATTGTATTTAACATTGACCTTCGATTGAAAGCTAATCAAAATGAAATTATGATTATTCAAGGTGGATATTAAAAAAGTAATCAATTAAATTCAGAAGAGACGTTTTCAAAGTGTTCTTTGAGGTTTTTAAATGTCATTAGTTCTCTTTTTACAGATTATTTGATATATTAAAATACTCTTGAAAAGTAAGCCAAACTTCCTAATCAAAAATCACCCTACAAAAATACCAATAATTCGAAAGACCACGTTTATTCATAATAGCAAAAAAATTTCAAAAACATATTACCCCCAAAAATGCATAATCTTATCCAGTATACTTTTTTTCATGTATAGCTGTTTCATTTTCGAAAAATAAATAACTTCATACAAGAAGCGATTGAGACTTCCAGAACCTATTCGACAATTTTAACAAATAAATAAAATAATAAATCATAATATTCTAAAATTTTGGTGAGACTTCAAGATTTTTGGATTCTATAATGAATAGTTTTAAATTTTTAGCTCCAATATCCAATAGTTTTAAACAGCTTTGTATGGGAAAAAAATTAAACCCCCACCACCAAAATTTCAACTAGTCATTATGATTTGGTTTTGAGTTATCTTGACGACACAGGGGCGGTCTAACGGTGAAATGGAAATGGACTAAGTATTTCTATGAATACCCATACCCAAATTTTCTTTGTTCGGTCAATATTTACGAACATTAGACCTAAATTAATATACCCTGGCATATATATATATGATTATTAAAGAATAACTCTATGATTTAAAAAACTTTCTGTATCATACGAGTGAGTAGTATAACATGTATATTGAACTTAGATGGATAGATAGAGAGAGCTTTCTAAGTATGTAATGTTTGTAATTATCAATTAAGCACATTAATTTATACACTCATGTTTATGTTCATGTTTATGTTCATTATCATGTTCATTTAGGTAGCAACCTAACTATATATGTCTATCACAATATCTAGTGACAAAATTATGTATATATATAATATATGTTACGGTTAATGCTGAAATTTGTATTACTTGAAGTGTTGTGAGCGGTACATGTCACTCACGGTAACACCTTCTTCTCACCAGAATGGAAATATAGGTAATACATCTCTGTATCATAATTGATTTATATTTTATTACAATCTGTAACATACTGTAAGCGAGAGGAATAATATCCTATATGGTACCATAAAGCGGAACAATCTTGTATTGGGAGATTTTTTTTTGAAGTACTTCAAAAACGGAAAAAAAATGGATAGATTGATCATGTAATTCTGTGATTACGGCTTTAACCATCGCATCCGGCGCGGCGTTGTTCCAGTTAATGTCACACGTCGAATCTGTTATGTTGATAGATAGTCTGCATATTGAAGCTATGTCAATGAGACATTACCGTGGCAATAGCGACACAATACCGTTAAAAAATGTCTTGCTCGCAAAGCACGTTTACCCCCGGATACTATCTTAAACAGCACTAGGCAGGTACCCGGTGTACACTGCGTCCTAATCTAGTGGTTCTGGATGAGACTAGGAAGAAAGTAATAATCGTCGACATATGAATTCCGTTTGAGGGTGACCCCGATACCTTAGAAGTTACTAGGCAGCAAAAACTCGATAAATATAACCCACTTGCTGTTGAGGGTCTGATTGGATGTATTTGTCGTTGCTTCACTCAGAGCTAGCATAGAACTATAATGTTTCGAAGTCCTTGGGAATAGCCCAAAAATATACGCAGACCATGGTTAGGCTGATGGCACCGGACATGATCTGTTAACCACGTGACATTTATATTGAACACCTAACCAGACAGAGGCAGTACCATGATCAACCCTTGCAACCAAGCACACAAGTATAAGGTGGCCCGTACATCTGATCCTTCCCTCCCCAACAACCGCAAAATTGAAGAGATTTGATTTCTGACACTAATTTTAACCTTTATTTTTGGAAAATATCCTATTTCTTACAAATCGGATAGCTCCATTGATTTTGTAACAAACAGTAAATTAAAAATTCCCTAAAGTCCCTAAAGCACCCTGTAAATTTTTCTATAAAAAGTATGTAAAAAAACAGCCTGTATATTTATTTATCCATTGATAAAAATTAGTAGAGTAAAGTTTTTAAAACTTCCCCATTCTCTGATAATTCTAATTGACATCCCTTATACTACCCTATTGCCCATTCTACCCTTTCTTATTGTTATATAAACAAGCCTATAGTCAGAATTGATATATAAATTAGGTTACAACTCAACTTGACTCCCCATCGAAGCTCAAGCTCAAGCTCAGGTGTGTGTAGGCAGTAGATAGCATTAAAGCCTATCTAAAATTTAAAGCAGCTAATAAATTATTGTTAGAAATTAATTTTGTCAACATTTTGTAGTCATCATAGGTTGTAAGTAAATTCATACAATTTTTACAGACACTTTTTTGAGGAAAATTTAAAGAATACAGGAGAATGAAAATTAGAAAATTAATAAAAACTACTCGTACGCCATTCTAGAATTCTTGCAATGAATAATTTGTGCCACAAATATTGATTGAAATTTGATACTCAAGTTGCATTTGGTATAAAAATTAAAAAAATAAAATTAAAATAATTTTTATGTATCGTGAAGATGACGAAAACGAAAAATACACTGAAAAAGAGAAAAAACCAGTAGAAAAAATTTGGAAAACGGTTGACCCGAAAGGCCATCCTTGCAACTTCCCGCTAATTCCATACCTAAGCACTTAAAATTTAACATATTGCAATGTTTTTGAGCTTTGATGCTAAAAAAACACTTGTTCCCGAATTTTTCGTTAACGATATCTCTCGAACCAATCAACCAATGTTCAAGTTCTTGGCGGCGATCGATGCGGTTTTTTGAGCTTTAATAATTATTCTATTTCATCAAAATCGATCCGAAATCAAATGTCGGAGAAATGTTTTTCGCTTACGATATCTCTCGAACGAATGAACCAATTTTAAGGTTAAGAGTTTCTGAAGTTGAACTAAATTTGAGCTAAATTGTGGCGAATCCTAACATTTTAGAGGACCGAATTCTACCGAAGTATTTTAAATTTTAAAAAACAATGTTTTGGTCCAAGTTTTCGTGACTAGTTCATTTTCCCATTTCTGTCGACTGTTTCTCTTAACAAAATAAGCTTTTCATAATTTTATAAACTTCATAAATTTTTTACTTCATAAAATGTCACAGTCTATTTTATGAACACTCTCGTTAAAGTTTAAACTCACTGGATGTTGGATACCGGATTGGGTTCATGGGGTCAACGTTTGACCTACAAAGTTGAATAAAAATTTATTTCTAACCTAATTTTTTTTTTATTCGATCGATCTCATCAAATAATCATAAAAAGATTATTGATTTAAAAATACTAGAAATATATTTATATTATTTATGATGGCATGCAAGTAAATTTTCCTCGAAGTTTCTAAGACAAACTACTTTTGATATCTTAGAAACAATAATTCGAGAAAAAGTTTTATGACAGAAAAATAAAAATAATTTATGAAATTATTTTTTCGCATGACCTATTTTTGCAATAAAGATTTATTTCGTTTTTCAATTCTTTGACTTTTCAGTTCTTTTTTTTATTTTTTATTTTTTTTTACATAAATTTCTTATAATTTAACTGAAAATTATTAATTGAAGTAGTTTGCAGAACAAAAGTATCTTAGTACAAGTCTGTACAAAAATTTTCTAGCAAAAATATCCTTGCAAAATCTTTGTCAAAGAATATTTACAATCTTTTGTGCGAAACTTTTCTAATCAAAATAATTATCTTAATAATATAAAATTTGTACTACCAAATTTACTTGTAAAAACGATCAGGTAAGTTTCTATTAATTTATTTTACTATCCAATTTTTTTTTCGAAAGTCCTCAAGGCATTATTTCAGTACAATTGGACAAATAATTTACTTATTTATTGACAAACGTAAATTGTTTAAATTTGAGAATATTTATCTAAGCAAAACTAAATAATTATCGTCGCAAGATTGATTCGTATTTACTCTATTATCGTAATTTCCTGATTCTCGATTCTATTTTGATCAAGGCTTCTTTTGGATTAAAATCAAATAAACACTGTTCATTTTGTCGAAAATATTTTTAGAACCATATTTGGCAAAATTTTTATTCAACCTAGTTTTGACAAGTTTTTTGCGAAAAAATTAGTTTTTTTCTAAAAATTTTTCTACGGGAGAAAATAATCCAAAAAATTTGATCATATTAAACTATGCTGTCCAAAAATTATAGCAGTTTACAAGAAAATTCTAAAAATCTGAAATTTTCTATAAAAAAAACTGGTATAAATATTGAAAATTCTAAGACTTCCGATGTAGTCCATATCATTTTTGAAAGCATGAAATCATTTTTGAAAAAATTTTTAAAATATTTTATAAGAAAATTTGAGAAATAATACGAATTATTCCGATTTTTTGAACCGTGATAGGATCTCAGAAACTTTGGGACAGGGCGTTCTAGGTTTTTCAATGTGAATTTTTCATCAGAAAAAAAATCAAGATGTTAAAAATACAACTGAAAATATTTAAAAAAATTTTGAAGAAGGGATAGATGCCATTTATTAAAATCGAAATTTTAATCGAAAAAAAAATACACAATTATTACATACCTTCTAATGAAACACAATGCCGCCAAACAAACATTTTCGATTATAAATTTATTGTAATTTCAAAAAATATATTCTCAAAAAACCAAAAAAACACTTTTCAAATATTATAAATTTGAGCACTAAATCTATTAATATAAATATTTTACTTTACTAATTTAATTAATAACTAAATAATTATCACAGTTGAAAATTTGTATCACAAGACATAATTTTTTCTTTCTCAAAACACTTGAAAAAACTATTTCAATAAGTTTGATTTCATTTAAAGCATTTCCCTGGATTCGGTTTTTTATTTTTTATGTTTTTTTATGTCGCTAATTAAACAACTAATTAATTAAATACTAATTGATATGTAATCTTTTTTTTTTTACTTTTAGTAATCAGTAATAACTCACTAACATGTTTTGTTATTATATCCGTAATCAGTAGGTGTTTGTATGGATATACACATGTATGTATGTGTATAGTTATGCAACCCCCAATATCAAACTGAAACACTGGTTGCCTATATACTATTATGATTACTAGAACACACGGGTGGAGTTGTAGAATTAGTAGTATAGTATTTGTGTGCTTCAACACCTCTAGTGGTATACGAGGCGAAGTAAAAAAGTTCGAATATAATATATCAGAGAAAATTACAGAGTGTTACAGGTCTGAAATGGGAAAAACAAGCGAAAATTCTTGAAAAAAACGCTACAGGTGTAGTTTTACGAGCATTTACAAAAAAAGCAATAATTTTTTGATTCTCGAAAATTCCATTACGGGTATATAAGACGGGCCAGGGAGCCCGTTGATTTGTGTTTATAAAATTAATTGATACGTGATAATATCCTGAGATAATAATAGCCAAGCGTTGTGGTCCAGTGATGTTGATTTAAAATATAGTAATTAATTCAAGAGAATTTTTATTTGTAAAAAGCATTATTTATAGGATTTTTTTTATTAATTTTGATAAAAAGAATTTAATAAATATTTAATTTTTAAATAAAAAATTTCGGAAAATTGGTTGAAATGGCTACCTAAATTGTGTCATTATCTTAATTTCCATATTTAAAATAATTTCTGCTAATTGTTCAATAAAAACTTTTGAACATTTACTAATATATTGTATTTTCGTTTATGGATTTTGCAAATCTGTTACAGGATTTGTCAGAGCTCAACCAATTGAGCCAGTTTACACAACAAAACAGAACTTTATCGAAATCAAATTATTAAAATTATATGATAAAATCGATTCAAATTTAGTACAGGAAATCAACATTCACTATTTCCTGTAACATTTAGTGAATTTATTTCAGCATATTATATTAAATATATATCCACATATTAGAGTATCGTACAATGTATACGGTACAGGTAACATTGAACCGTATACATTGGTTCGTAAAGGTAACACACACGTTCACACGAGACATCGAGGTCTCAACATCGAACACGATCGAAACACAAGAACACGTGCAAATGGAAGATAGATAGATATTAAAGTCATTGAGGTAGAAATGAGACAAAAACAAATGTATATACATAAAATGTACCTGCATTCAACATGTAAAAATATTATATTACTTGTAGTACGATATTATATCAGCTAGAAAATGGGATCTAGCTGGAGTGGAGTATAATGGACGACAGAAGAACTCTATGTATACAAATGGTCCTGTTATCAATTTTCTATAATCTTTCATAAAAATTTGGCAAGATATCAGTTCTTATCTCAGTTTAAATTTAAAATTATTGATTATGAACACAAACAATTTGTTTTATATTCTTAAAAGTTGGCTCCTTTTATTTACAAAATTTGATATATTAAATTTATATTCTCATTAAAACGAGTACTGAACTTCTTTTCAATAGCAAGCAGTTCTGAGAACTCTTAAGTAAAGAATATAAATTTTTCCTATTTCCATCGATTATTACATTTTATTCATCCGTCTCCGGTTGTCCGTCTGTCCGACCGTCATCCAGATAACTCAAAAATAAAAAGAGATAACGAAATTTTGATGACGTATTCTTCTAAATATAAAAAATGTGAAGTTCGTAAGTCAAATCGGTCCATGGGATCCAATTTGGTCCTTGATCTAACTTTTAAACTATAAAAGGTATAAGATAAAATCGAAATAATGTTTATCTCATTGAAACAAGCAACTTTTGTTTAAAAAAACATTTTTTCGTAAAATGTTACAATTCGCGACAATTTAAGCTCAAATTTGGCTGCTTATTAACACATATTGGTAATTACATATTATTATATAAGTATATATAACTGTATAGACTGCATATTTATAGTATTTTATGAATGCTAATTAAAAATAATCAAAAACAATTCTATTCAATCAAATTTCGAGTACTTAAACAATTAACTGTGTTAGTTGTTATCTTGTTTAGTATTGAAAAAGGATAGAGGCATCGTACATTCTAAATAATTATATATATATATATATATATATATATATATATATATATATATATATATATATATATATATATATATATATATATAAATAAACGTTTTATGTATTTGGAGACAAAAAAAATGGAGAAAAATTGGGAAAAATATATTATTTGTTTTTATAAACAATAAGTGAAAAATAAATGACTACCAAACTCTTTTATTGATATTTTTATGGGGCAAAATGGTGCAAAAGAAAAACACCGATAAGCTTGTGGGTAAATTCAACGAATTTTTATAACGCGGAGAAAATTTCTTTTCTCCCTATGTGAATGTCTCTGCCTCTCAAAATTTGCCACCCTGGGTACTAGCCCCGAATGTGTGTATCATAAATCCAACGTTGTGTATTACATTAGAAATAAAAAATTACGAGAATATATCAATTTTCATATTTTAAATACATCATTTTTTTTCGTTTTGTTTTATCCTTAATTATTAAAAAATTATCATATTTAATGTTTTACCTTAAGTAATTTACATATTATATCAATTAAGTAAACTACAAAGAAGACTACAAAGTTTTATATTATCATCATACCGTATAAAATTTTTATTTAAAAAAAAAATTTTAAAAAAACTTTCGGAAAGGTTTTTCATAATTTTTTTACTCATCATTATCCGTATCGCACATCTAGCTCGTACACAAGAACCTCACAAAGTGGGTTGACAAAGTAAATATTTATAAATTTTACCACATATTAAACCAGGGTAGAAGCCTTAAAAAAATGGTAAAAAGTGGAAGAAAATATGATAAAAATCAAAGGAAAAATTAATTACGAGCGATCTGAGGAGGGAGTGAGTTTTTAAGGGTAAAACACGGTTTATTTCGAGCAAAACTACAAGTCCTATGGAAAAAAATTAAATGGCAAAGTTGTAGATAATAAATAGATCTACAACTTTTGTATTTACACTTTTTTCACATAACCACAAAATTTTTCGATTGAAAATTAGGGTACTTTTTCGATATTTATTGAAAAAAAGGTGAAAAAATAAATATTTTAAATAAAAAAAAAAATTACAGGGTATTTGAAACATAAATTTTTTTGCAAAAGACACAAATAAAAAACCAAAAACTTGATTATTTGAATTTTTCACATAAATTTTGAGGTAATGTGCAAAAAAGAGTGAATACAAAAGTTGTAGATCTTATAATTACGTACAATTTTGCCATTTAATTTTTTTCATAGGACTTGTAGTTTTGCCAGAAATGGATATAAACCGAATTTTTCCCTGAACTCCTACTTTCTAAACTTAGATCACCCGAAATTTATTTTTCCTTTCATTTTTATCATATTATCTTGCGTTTCCAATTGATATCATTCTACTATAATTTTTTTTCCTTTCAAAAATTATCTACCCTGGTCTACGTATTAGAAGAGGAAAAACAAGTTTTCTGTGTTTTGTTTATTTTTTTTTTTGTGGTTGTAATCATAATTTATTGAGGTAAAAAAACCGAATAAGGAAAAAAAAACATATTTCGTAATCAATATACAATTTTAATACGGTTATTTTTTAAACGGAAAATAGGAAAATATTCAAACAAAAACCAAAATACGTATAATACTTTGACATAGTTAATTTTTTTAATACTCTGCATATGCTTGAATATTACTATTTCATTCTTAAAAAATACTGAAATGAAGCGATCAATTGAATCCGAATGTATCTCATATTAATTACTTCTTCAATTGAAGCTTATTTGCTTTCCGAAACAGGATTTGAAGGTATTTTTATTGAAATCGTTAAAAATAAGCAATGCTATGAACATTCAAAAGTGTTAATTAAACAAAGATGGAAATACTTTAGTATGACGTCAACTATATTAGTATCTCCATATAAATTACATTTTATACATCGTTTTTCAAGAAAGAGATAGATATGAAAATAATCTTTAATTATCTTAAAGCTTTTGAAATAATTTAAATTTAATTTTCAAGTTATGGTATTGAGTCTACTTTCAGACTGATACTCTCTTGGGCACAATTCTATGTTAACGCAAATATTTCTGAAAATTAACAATCAAGATTGCAAGAATTCGTTTTTCGGTCGTTATTAGATTTTTTACGATAATATTAAATTTGACTGAGATATAAAAGTTTTCTATTATTGCCGATTTCTGTCCTATGTCGTCATTATCACCTGTTAGGATTGTTTAATTGTATAGATTTTCAACAATATAAAAATATACTTAAAAATGGTAAGAAAAAGGTCAATTACTAAATATTAAAATATATATGAGACTCACGCGTTAAAATGATTTTTAAATGATCGAAAATATTAAAATATATGTAGCCATGATAAAATATAGTGATTTATAAAATTTATGGTATAGGAATGAAATTCAATTTATGTCAAAACTCAACAGATAATCGAAGCAAAATTGTAATTTGATTGGCTTTAGAATTGGTTGGAAAACTCCTGTAAATGAACTTAACTTTCATGTGACTAAGAGCTTATTTGGTGTCTGTTTTTTTTTCAAATGAAGTAATACTTTTTCTCAAAGCAACTGTAAAGTTTTCTATTCTGAAAATGCAGTTTTATCGGGAAAACGTCATCACGATTTGACCTAGGTTTGAAATTCTCCATTATTGGAAATGATAAAACTTATCAATTTTGTGTAAGAAAGATTATTTCAACAAACTTGTGCAAAAAATATGTCTAAAAACAAAAAGATACGCACAACATCCCACGTGTTTTTCCTGTCAGGATAAAACATAAAACAAATGAAGACAGCAGACATTCATCATGCACCTGCGTTACCGTATTTCATTCAACAAGAAGCAGAAAAAAAACCTAACAAAAAATAGGTTTTATATCTGAAACCGTCAGCTTCAGACCGTATTCAACAGGGAACGTAAATATGTGCGTATATACACATAGTCCAGTGCGTGGTATACATTTACCTTAAATTGTATACAAGGAATATCGTTTGAAATGAAAGAGTAATTTACACCAAAGTGTGTATTGAAACTATTGTAAAATAATTGCCACTGCCAATAATTTATATGAAAAGAAAAACACGATACACTATAATGTGTCGGAGTCTCTTTACTTGAATTTTTACAGCGTTATCGACGGAGTACTGTGATGTTAACAGGTTTAGACACGCTACACCAGATGAGAATGATTTAGCCAAAGAAAGAAGTGAACACGTGGTATGAGAAAAAATAATCTGAATAAAAAATAATATAATTAATATTATTTGAATTAAAGTAAATATAATTTGAACTAAAGTGTCACTAAGGTGATAGATAAACATAACGGTAATAAAGGCTTTAATTGTTGTTTTCTCGACATTGCATTGCAAACCCAATTGATTTCTAAAGAATGATTTATTTTGTTCTTCTAAAGAACCTTGAAACAAAAAATTTACCGAATTGATCCAGCCGTTCTCGAATTTTGCATTTTTAGCGATTTAGCAAACTCGATAAGCGATTCTTTTTTATGTATAGATTTAATAAGTTATTCACAATTTAAACTTGGGCAAACTGAAATACTTCGTTTATTTAAAATGAAACACCCAGTATGATGGTAACACCCAATGCCGTCCCTAATGGTTATCCCAATAAAAATAAGGAATAAATATGTTATAAGACAACATACAAAAGCTATTCTTGCTCTAGTAAGTAGAGTGGTACATGAGCTAAACATTTAGCTAACGTGTTCTACACAGACAACATAACAGTCAGTACTGGTATTTGGTATTTGGTATTTGGTACTTGGTACTAACTTCTAATGGCCGTCTTTTATACATCACTTGATATGGTTTTATTGATCTTTAAAATAAAGAAGCAACTGAATAAAATCTACAGTAAGATTTCTGAAAATTTAGATATAGAAATAATAGAAATATATCGTGGTGAGTATGACATTTGGTAGAAAGATCATTAACTTTTTTTTTTTAAATTAAATTTATCAATAAATCAAAATGATTTATTTTTTTGATAGAGGCGTTTATAATAAACTCACTAATTTCGCCCACAAATAACTCAAAAAATACTTTAATCGATTGACGAAGTTGTTTGCACCGTGCAAACCGTTACCAAATTAGCAGATTATTATTGGAGGATTTAAGACTTAAGAGTGTTGATTTAGATTAAAATGTTTTAGAAAATTTCCCGAAAAAAAAAAAATTATCTCATGGATAATACTTCAAGGTCTCCGGTACGTAATCCAATATTTCCCTAATCTTTACAATCAAAAATTTTGTAATAAAAAAAAATCGACCGTACAATACACCTTCGACAGTAAATATTCGAGAAATTTCTATGACAACGTAAATTCTATGATTTCTTGGAAAATTATCGTATATTTTGTAATTTGTGTGAAAATAAATAATCATCACAATGTCTGTCAATACGGATACAATAAAAAAATAAAAAATATTCATTCATATAAAGACCAGAGAGCTGAAGCTATTCATTCGGAGCTATATACAGAGAGCTAAAACATCACTTGGCTTTCACACAGATTTAATATACTTGAAAAACGTTTTTATAGAAAATTTATTTGAATTGTTTGTATGAAAAATTCTTTTCATAACATAAAATCCAATAATTTTTCATATACCAGATGCGTTATTTCAACGGGCATGCCGGATATTATGAATTTATGTAACTCTGTAACATTTTTAATATTCAAAAATGAAACAAATGGTTTTCGAAATATTGAATTATCGTAGATATTTTAGATAAATTTTTCCCAAGATAATTGGCTTGACATTATTTTGAGTAGATATTTGCGAGCGTGAAAATTTATGTTAATTATCTTTAGCAATGTTCCAATAAAAGAAAATCGAATACTTGGCTTAAAAGTAATAGGCCTTACTCGTCAAACCGGGATTAATGGCATTAATACCTTCATCCATTTGTTTGGAGGATCTGGGTTCGAATCCAGGCAACGGCAGCTTGATCACACTGTCGTCGATTAAATAAGAGCAAAGTAACCGGCACTACCAACAACATAATAACAATATAAGTGTCACCTTGTGCTAGAAGTCATCTTTGTCTTCAGGCGATGAAGTGTTCTAAAAAGGGGATACAGAGGACCAAAAGGTTGCAGTTCCCCTCATAATATACTCTACTCGTCAAATATTTCTGGAACCAATGGCGTAATATGTTTTTTTTATCTTTTATGTTTTTAAATAGATTCTGCTCAAATCTAAACTAGCCACAAATTTACTTTTTTAAAAAGACAAAGTTAAAAAATCGTCTGACCAAAACTTTGATCCGACAAAATGATCTGAGTAGTTTATATTCTAAAATAGTACAATCCAATTTTTATCAAAAACTGATAATTAAGCTTTATACGCCGATACAACTTTGCGGTTTTCAGCCATTTTCGGATATGGGTGTGATTGAGAGAAATGATGAACAAAATTTTGAGATATATTTCAATGCAATTTTTTTACCATCACCAAAACTGACAGGAAATATCGCTTCTGATAGATGCAAATAACTAGTTTTATGATATTGCTTGAAATTTCTTCCAAATGTGTTTAGAAAATAAATGAGGGTATATTAAATTCAGTCTAATGCTTAAAACACTAGAAAATCTTCAAGGAACAAAATTTTGGGTGTTCAATTAATTAGACTATTTCAATTTGTTTTCCCAATCACCTGTTCGTCCAGTCGTCATCAAGATTACTGAAAAACGAAAAAAATAAAGCAAGATACAATTTTGCATCTATATTCTAAACCTAAAAAATGAGTTTTTACAGGGACAAATTCGGTCAAACTATGGATCCATGATCGAAGTATTAATCCAGCAGAGATTAAAGAAAAATTTTAAATCAAAAACCTTTTATTTCGTAAACTATTTAGATTCGCAACAAATTCAACTTAAACTCAGCTAATAAGCACATATAATTGTAATACATATTACATAAAACATAGTTCAAATATCGATTGATACTCAATCATACCTCGAGTATTGAAACAATTAACTCTATTAATTGTTATCTTCAATAATTTTATTATCGATTTCATGATAATATTAACTGAAAAATGAATCATCGTGTATTACATCGTGAAGTCTTTTATCAATAGACAAATGAAAACTTTTTCCCATCCCATTTTCCCGTAAGACATGACATGACAAAAAAAAACCTATATCATAAATGAATATGATATGGGTCCAATGATTGATTGAGACCCCAGACCACAGTCCACAGTCCACACCAATTGTGATTTGTCCGTCAAAAACAAAATTTCTTTCATAAAAAAAACCTTATGACAATTAACAAACTTTTTTCGAAGGATTGAATTTTATCGAAATCTATTTATAAATCAAAATAGTTTCTTGATAGAAAATCTTTGTTTTCATCTCGAAAATATTAGAGAAGTCTGAACTATCTTCAACAAGCCCTCTTTAGAGTTAGTGAAATACAAATAAATGTATTAATGCTTGCATAAAATACAATATAATAGTTTGAACTATTTATAATTATTAAGATTGTTACAATACATAAAATATTTATTTTGTTATTCGATTTTTCATGTAAGAGAATTAATTTTATGGTGATATAGCCTATGAAAAATGTATCAAACCGTTTGTTATTAAAAACGAAATATTTTGAAACTTCTAGGAATTCTAGGAATACTTTTTCCAAAATTTTTGTGATATCTTCAAATTAGTTTGTCTTTCAAATTTTAGACTGTATTTAATATATCCTTCAATACATGCAGGCTATATTAAATTCAATCTATTTTATGTGAATTCAGACAGCTGTGGTTATTAACGTACGTCATACAGGACCCACAAATAAAGCTCGTTTTTTAAATACATCGTCTTAAATCCAGTCATACTAGGACTTAAGCTACTGACTAAGCTCACTTGCGTAAAAAATACTAAACGTCGAATATAAATGGAAGCTTTTACATTATTACATAAGCTTACAATGTAGCCATGTTTCAAGTTCTAATAATTTAAGAAAAAAAAGAAACTACTATCATGAGACGCTAGTGTGACAAGCAACATTCAATTTTGTACGTGCAACATTCTACAAAACTAACGTTCATTCCTAAAGCACATCAAAATTGACGTACGTTTCTGAGCTAAATTAAATGCTGCAGTAAATTTGAGGTGACAGAAAATTAATTAAAAAATTAATAAAATAAAAATCAAAAAATTTTAAAATATATTTTATTTAAATAATAAAAAAATTATATAAAAAAGGAAAATATTAACGAGAAATTAAAAATAAAAATTAATAATAAAATAAATATTAGGAAATTTACAGACTTTTAAAAAAAAACCTATTCTAATTGCTATTATGGCAGCCTTCAAACACATTGTATATGGACGTCTGAGAACCATCTCAGTCATTAAATATTTTTACGGTTCTGCATTTTTGAAATTCAGTTAAAATAACATTAACACGATTTTCACGGATTATCACGTATTCGAAATATTGTTTTAACTGCAATACAGAATGCAGAAACATACAATTCGTGTGAATTAAATCTTACAAAAATTTACAATATATACAAAAAACAGGTAATTTTTATTAAATATTCAGAGGTGTTTTTGCATAATTTTACATTTTAATTTTATTACACATTTTTGTGGGTGCAAAAAATTTTAAGTAACTTTTGATTTTTTTAATAAAATCGCTTTTTTTATCACAGATAATTTTTAATTACTAAAATATTGAAATAATTCGAATAAAATTATTCACAGAGTGTAACAGAAGTTGAGAAGATACATAAATTATTACAAAAAAGTGTACAAATTTTTATTATAATTTTTAAAAAATTAAAAATGTTTATTGAATATCAGGTAAATAATCTTCCCTTGTCCTTGTAATAATTTTATGACAATACTATTTTATTTATGACAAAATTGTGTACCTTTAGTTAATTGATATCATAAGTATCAAAAGTAAATCTGAAAATAATTAGAATAAAAACTAAACTAAAAAAAATGTGATTTTTCATGTTCTGTAGTCTCCGGAGATTTAACTTAAACAATAAATGCATTTAAATCGAAACGATAAGATATTATGTAAAATACAGTTTATTACAATAATATTTATTTCAACGTACGTTAAAAATAACGGTCACTAGGAATGGACGTAAAATGTACGCTAATTTTGACGGAGCTTTAATTTAATTTAATTTAATTTTACTTAATTTTGCTTCTATGTTTTATGGTTCAAAAGATGGGTCCTGGTATTCATTAGAATCAATGGACCGATTTCGCCGATTCACATTAACTGATACGGGGTCCTAAATACGCCACCAAAATTTAGCTTGCTGTTTTCAGTTTTTAGTTATTTTGATGACGACGGACAAAAGGAAATAGATTAAATAAAATTTTGTTGGTGGCTTTCATATTATCTACACAATTGATTCTGTTAGTCGTTATCTTTACTTGTTTTTTTGTTGTTGGCAAGCTTCTTTTAGCAAACTTCTGTTCGAAAACTGGGTAATTTTTTTAAATATGTACTTATAGTTTTTAGTAGAATATGGTATTCGAAAACAAACTACTATTATTAGACGCTAGTAAATATATAAGATTTAATTTTAATAAAAGGTAAATGCGTATTTCACGTCTGTTGAAATTAAGTACGTTTTAAATGTTCGCTAATTCCAACGCAAACATTTACAAAAAATTAAACTTTGCCGTATGTTCGTTAACTGTTTAACTTATCGATTAAATATTTGAAACTTATCGATTCAAATATTTTTGTGTATTTCACGTCTGTTAAAATTGACGTACGTTTTAAATGTTCGGTAATTCCAAGTTTATTAGACTTTGCCGTGCGTTTGTCAACCGTTTAACCTATGAAACTTTTCTGACTCCAGTTACATTCTGCATAATAAGTTTGGTTTGAATTTTAAAATACACTCCAAAATATTATTAAATAAAATAAATTTCAATTTATTAATCTCAATAAAATAATTTTACACAGTTGCTGCATGGCTCCGGTTGCTCTCATTTGCTTAGTTGCTCTCCTCTATAATACATATTATTATTTTACAATTTAACATAAATCGCTCGCATTGAATATGAAATTGTCTACATGTATTAAATCATGTCGCACATAACAAATAAAAAAAAAACACAGAAAATTTATCACCATAATTTGTGAGTGTCCCACATGTGTGTGTGTCCATCCTTTTTAATACCCTGTTGTGTACACTCCGAAAGAGCTGTTTCCAGTGGGTGGCTTGGATTCAGGTTGATATTTTAAACGTATTGGAACTTACCTGAAAAACAAAAAAAAGTTTATTATTTATACAAATTAATTCATTTATCATTTTATACATGTACAAAGTGTTCATGAATCAAATATGTTATGTATGAAACAAAGAAAATGTATTCAGACTACTAGGCGTGTCTAGTTTACAAGCCGTCGTTCTGGTGAAATCTCAAAAACTACGCATGAATAATTTGACCTGTAGATTTCAAAAATAACAGTTATTAAAACATAATACTGAAGCACCCTCCATTATGTAATATTCTTTCAATTTTCGCTCTTAAATAACTTAAAAATAATTATTGAAATATTTTGAAATTTGGTATGCACAATATTCACCAGAAAATCAAAGAGTTTTTCTAGAAGAAACCATTTTTAAATACAAAATCGAATTTTGATTTTTACCTTAGAAATTTTTTGTTTTTTTGAGAACAACTTTTCGACAAGCCCTCATGTTTTCATGTCAATATTGTCCATACTACATATAAAAACATTTAAATAAGTATTTTTTTGAGTTATTTGGGTCGCGAAAATTGAAAGAAATACAATGTATATTACATGTAATTTAGCAACAGCTTGTTAGACATACACTCAATAACAAAAACCAATAACAGCTGTAGATAATCGCTCTTAATAGTGAGTTCAAGTTAGAGAATGAACAAAATCAGACAAACTCCCAGGGATCCATCACCCATCTTTAAGACCATAAGAGATGAAACAGATAAAAACAGATGAAACAGATTTCAAAGATAAAAAGTGTTGGTTTCTTAAAAATAAATCCACTTTTGATTGAAATAATTTTTCGTAAATTGTTTATATTCGCCATAATCTTAAATTCAGCTAATTAAAACATTAATTATTACTAGAGTCCCGTTACACCAATCGAAATTTGACCATAATCACTCAAAAGTGAATCTCTGTGCCTTTAAACGAAACAGTATATTAAATGTAATATAATCCACATCTCTTAAATATGTGTGTGTCATGGTATGTGTAATGTTTTTTTAAATTGATTTAATGTATTTTTTATGTTTAAAAAAATATTAGCAATCTCCAGTCCTTATCTATATAAACTATAAGTGTGCCAAATTTCATTACTTCTCCGTCCGTCTAATTTTCATAAAAAAGGGGTACAAAGTACTTGCTTCACGTATTAATATATAGATAGGATATTATTAGGTAAATAATAAACTCCTAGTAACAGTATGTACTAGGTATTTTATGTATTTTATTAACATTATTAATTATATATAAAATATATACTAAATCATATGCAAAGTATTAAAACAATTAACACTGTTAGTTGTCTCTTCACTTATTATTTTGTTGATAAATTGTGACAACTGGCCTGCCTTTCCTCTACTCACAAACATTTCTGCGATCCCAAATAAATTATAGATGAAAAAAAAAACACATATACAAAAATAATACATCGAATTTAGGATAAACCATAAATTTTCGGTATTATTTATGACAGCATGTGGTACACTGTTATGAAACAAAACTGAACTAATAGTGAAATAAATTTGTACCGTAGGAAGTTAAAACTTTTGTATTAAGTACACTACGTTCCATAAACTATGGTGTATTAGAAATGTTTCATCAATTTTGCACTAAATTTGAAATGTCAATAGAAAAATATATCTGTCAGAAGCTCCATTGGTACCTTGCAGAATCATAACATAGAAAATTGATCAGACTCTGAGGCTTGCGAAAAATCGAATTGATGCATCATTGCACTAGCTATAATCAAAAAAGGGTAGTTGTATGAAACTGAAATTTGGCATATTTCACATCGAAATATGAAACTAGACTCAAAACAATAAGGAATTATAATGATAATAAACTCATTTTATAGTTTAAAAATTATTATTTTAGCCAAAGGCATGCTCCGAAATATTGATATTTGTTGTAAATTGTTATTTAGGAAAGAATTCTATTCAGTTCAAAAATTAATTTCCTCGAAAATTGTGTTTTTTTTGTCTTTGCCCTTAAAATTCTCTACAATTGATTTTTAACTCTATTAGATAGCTTAAAGATTAAGGAAGTTATCGATGAAAAATTAATCAAATTTTGTTATAAAAGGAATATACTAGATTAGAAATAACGTTAATTTTGTGGAGAAAAGAAAATTTAAAAGCGGAAATTTTTAAATGGTAAACTTTTTATTTAATTTGGAATTCGTGTTAGAAACCTAAATGGACTCACCTAGAATGACAATATATATAGACTTATGAGCTTACATCATAAATAACATATTGATACATATTTCATCAATTTGCTTGTCATTAATGTTGTTCATCATATACGATGACAAGCCTTGTGCTACCCCCACTCTCCTCGAATTGTATAAACGTACACTGGATTCAATTTTAAAATAAGCCACCGTAATTTATTATTATTTAATAGAGATAATTCTATTGATGTATGCAACATTAGCCACCAGATGTATGCAATATATAGTCTGCCAATTTCGACAGACAATAATTTTTGGTGAATGGATTGATGAAATTCTTGATAACTTTTCAAAACCTTTTCTAAATTGTAATAAAAATTAAAACTGAAATTCATTTTCTGTATCAAAAGCTTCACTTTGAAGCCAGAACCACCAAACCCAGAGAGATATTATCCTAGAATCTTATTTATCGACAACTCTCGTTTCTTTCCCTATAACGAGCTATTCAGGTTTCTCTTTAACTAAAATCAAACTACTTTGGTGAAATTAAATCCCTTTGGTCAATAGATAAGATGAAAATGAAAAATTTTCGGAAGCACGATAATCGGTATGAATTCTTTGCTAGTTATTACTACTTAGACTGGAGGTGGCGGGTTTTAATCCAGACAACGGCAGTTTGCCCAATTGATTAATTGATGACACTGACGTCATTTGGATAAGAACGAAGTAACCGGCTCCACCAACAATATAATCACAATATAATTGCATTCTTGTGCTAGAAGGAATTTGTGCCGTCAGGCGATGGAGTGTTCTAACAAGAGGATATAAAGGACCAAAAGGTTTAGGTACAAGAATATACTCTAACTCTCCAAACTGTCTTCTTATTATAAGTGGCACATTGTGGTAAATTACGTCTTTGCCTACAAGAAGGAGCGTTCTAAAAAGAGACCATAGAGGACCAAAAGTACAAGTGACACGGTTGCAGTTTCCCTCTTTATAAAGCTCTACCAGAGAGTAATATTGTGACCTTTGCACTATCATTATTTTTCGCTGAGGAAATAGATAAGATAGAACATTAAATAGTGGCTTATCCCAACTGGATATTGAATTTTGACGAGAAAGAACTTTAAATTTTAGTCAGAGGCAATAGAAGTCATCAAATAACTGAATTAAAAATTTTTGGGTTTTCTAGGGTAATTAAGATCGAAAAATATCCTATGAATTAGCTCCTTCATGCCATCATTTCATTATTTTTGAAATCTATGAGTCAAAATTTCCCTTGAAAACTGTTTTGAAATTTTTTAAATCTTTAAATCTTTATTAACTAAGAAAACCCAAAGAAATTTTTTTTTAAATGTCCTATTTTAGGTAGCATTTTTTGGATAGTATTAGAATGAGACGCTCCAACTCGACTTGATAGCGTCCCATAATCAGAATGATGGTGCAATATGTAATAAAAGAGTGAAATTGCCCCAAATTAACATACATATTAAATTAATCTACATAATAAATAGAAAAATAAGTAAATATTAAATACCTCCATCTCGACCAAATTTACGTTTCTTCTTGGAGCCACTTGATGATCCACTAGATTTTTGTGTGGGCGGTTTATCACTGCATTTGTCTTTGTCTTTACTTTTCCAACGTATTAACATTGTGATTGTGTATGTGTGATTTTACTTTTTAACACTGCGGTACCGTACGAAACAAAAATATGAGCATTATTTTTAAGGATATTGTTTAAAGATTTGACATTTGAATATGGGGTAATGCTAAAGGATTTGACGGAAACACCAAAAGTACGAATGTCATTTAGATTTGTGTATTCGATTTTTGGTTTAGGGAAATCTCTAAGCTTTGACATCTTTAGTAGGGATAGAGAACTTTAATTGGGAATAATTTTACTGAAAACTCGACACAAATGTGAAATTGTGTGACTTGCGAGACTCCAAAGGTGAACACTTTTCAATTCATTTGCATGTTAAGTAGAAAATTTCGGACAAATTATGTAAGCTTAAAAATTTTTTAACTCATACAAATTACGAAAAATATCTCAAAGCTTCCAAAAGTTTAAATTTTCCTCATACTTCAAATTCTTTTTTTAGTTGAGGTAAAAAATTTCTTCCACAGATGTCATGAGCATTCTTCAATATTTTTAGAAAATCTAGTTATCATTTAAATTTTGATAAATCAAACTTGGAACACAAATCAGTTAGTTACTTTTGTAAATAAATTATTATCTCGAAAATATATTTTCATTGATTGATTATCTATTATTTCTACACCGTTTACAAGCTAACAATTACGAAGATATTATTTGCACGTTGAAATTGTTATCATGGATATGCACATTTGTAGTTCTTATTAGTTCTTGAACTTATTCTCCATGATCCGAGAAACTACTATTATGTTTTTTAGCTTGTATGCTAAATAATCAGTTAAATATATGTACAAAAAATTTATTGAGTCCACGAAAATAAGGGTTTACAATAAAAATGATATGCAAAAATTTTCGAAACTCGTTTTTACTTGTTCGACTGTTTGTATTAAGCAATCTGTTTTGCGGCAAGGCTATTATTTTAAGCTGCTCAGAAAGCATGCTTTATGCTTTTTGGAAAACTATTTAACATCGACACCTTTAATCAGAAAAAGTCCCTCAATTATAATGAATGCTTTACCAAAAATAATAATTTACGAAAATAACTAAAGGTTAGCGACATCTTTCAAACTGTATAAACTGTAAAATATGAAAAAATTACTTCATTAATCGAATTATCACAGTTTGAGGATCTTTGTATAGCTCGAAACATGCCACTTTATCTAAATCCTTAAATCAAAAAAGAAAGCGTTATAATAGTGGATCCGCCCGTCATTAAGATAACCCGAAATGAAATTTTTATAGAGTTTTATAGACTTAGAAAGTAATTTTAAGTTCATAAATGATCAAAATCATTCTTTTGAGTCGTAAAAATTAATAACTCATTTTGTAAAGGACCTATTAAGCTCAAAGTTACAAATGAAGAATTGCATAATACATTTTAATACTGTTAATAGGTCAGTCACCATATGCAAGGTATTTAAACAATTAATAAAATAAGTTGTTATCTTCATTTGTTTATTTCTATTTTCCATTTCGACTCAAAATCTAAATCGACGAAAAATTTAGTAAAATCCAATTTTTTTATGCATAATTTTAAATAAATATCACCAAAAAAATAATATCAAATCATTCTCAAATGTCCTTAATACGAAAATTAGGGACATTTAGGTCTGAAACACAAAGTCAGCTGATTTATAACTTGATGGGTGTGACACTTAATTAAGTGAAAATAGGAGAGGAGCAAAATATTTTAGTAGGTAAAGATTTTGACAACCAATTTTGATGAAAATTTGGTGATAATAATTTATTTTTAAAAGCCGGGCAAAATTTTTAAAATAACATTAAATCAAATGATATTGCAATTTTTATCCATAACTTTTTCTTAGCAATAAATTTTGAAAAAAGGTAAAGGATATCGAAATAAATCCTTCTAAAATAATGTGTTATTTCAAAAAAATATTTTCCTGTCAATATCTACATCCTTTTGGAGCAGGTAAAAAAACTCTATCCGGATTCTAGATTCTAATCGTAAATATAATTGAGATACAAAAAACTCTGGATAAATGAAATATTGAGTTGGTATTTCAATTCAAGGGAGGGGATTACATTTTAAAAAGCTTCTTCGTTAGTGTGGTCTTCGCTTTTAAAAGAAATTTCTTAGTAAATATAATTAAATGTGTATTGGTTTGAGCACGCTAGATGCTCAAAATTTGTTACGTACATACCGCTCAAAAACAAAACAAATAAAATTCACTCAAACTCACACTCAACACTCAGAACAGTAGTGACCTAACCTAACACCATGAACATAGCTTCAACAAGGAGAAAAAAAAAGCGAAAAACGCGTGCGAAAAATACTGTGCAATAAAAAAATGTAGCCTCAAAACACACACAGACACACACCGCACACACTTTGGCTCAAAACAAGCTGGCTCGTTTCGTAAAATTATCGAAATTTTTTTTTTCAAAAGATGTTTTTGTGTTTTTTTTATGGATAATACGGCAGATTTTCACATTGTTTTTATTGGAAAACAAAATTTTCGTACACGATAATTAGCACACATGCTGTACGCTTTAACTTGTATGACTGGAGCGTACAGCATCCATGATGACGTCACACCATGAGTCCAATGTGAATGCTTTCGAGTACAGAGAGAATGGTATATATTAGAAAAGGATAACACTATGTGAAATATAATCGATATTTTGGGAGGGAAATCTCCAGGCAAATATGAATATATATGTATACAGTTGTATGTGTGTAACCAACTCACAATTCTACATTCATTCAAAGTATTTATAAAAAGAGATAAAATATTCGAAACCAAAAAAACAAAAACAAATGGATAACCCTGGCAGATCGACATCGAATTCTAAAATGAATATTATTAAAGAGAGCTCTAGGATTTTGCGAATTAATTTCGATTTTTTGTCCCAATTTCCTAGATGGAAGTTTGATGTATTTTATAAATACGTATGCCAACTACAAAGTAGTCATCATCAGTATGAATTAGCTAGTCATAATGATTCTCCGAGGAGATGTAACTCCTAGCTAATTCATACTGATGAAGACAGCTTTGTAGTCGAAATACGTATTTATAAAATACAAAATATTTGTGGCAAAAATTGAAACGTATAAATTTCATATCAATTTTTGAACTTTCTCCAATTCGAAATTGTATTTTGATTCTATGAATAATGAATTTAAAAAAAAAAGTATAATAGCAGTTGGAAACCTTTGAGTCGGTACTTGAAGGATGATGAAAATTTGTGTAAATTTCTTTAGAAATGTCAAAAGACAAAATCAAATACTTCGTTCGAAGATAGTGGCAGTGGTTTCACATTCATGTCAAACGCATCCCGATCAACTGATAGAAAGTGCCACTAAGATGATCTGCCTTTTAGTGCAAATGTTTTTATTAATCATAAATTTTATTTAATCCAAATCTCAACTTCTATTTTTTGAGTGCCCAGGGCAGCTAGATCTTAATGTATGGCTAATTTGAGTCGAAGGGCTTGGATTCGAATCTCGACAGAGGTAATTTGTCAAGAAGTGGTCGACTATGCTTAGAGTAGGGATGTTCTGCATTTCGCTTTTCACAACTCCATATTTATGTTAGCATAACTTCTCTTTTCGTCCCAACAAAATCAACCAGCTGAATGCCCGAGTCAGCTAGGTCGTAGTGGATGGTTTATTTGATTCAAAGGGTTTGGATTCGAACCCCAATAGCGGCCTTTTGTTAAGGAGTGGACAGGTATGCTTAGAGTAGAGATGTACTGCATTTCGCTTCTCACAACACCAGATCTATGTTGACATAATTTTTATTAAAAGACTGCAGTATGCACAGTCCCGACAAAATCCTCTACCCACTGCATCAAAAAATAATGATGTAGGTCTTAGAAACTAGACGTAGTCTTTGTTATATACGTTTATATCTGAGGCACACAGGTAAATTTTCATTTTTGTGTTAAATTTACCGAAATAAGATTTTATAATTGCTTGAATAAAGATTAGAAAAAAGACATTTATGGCAAGTTGGAATTTGGGAAGAATATAAAAATTTATTCGTAAATAAACTTGACCTAAATTGACCATGTTGTCTCAAATTCCATCAACGCTTACAGCGTTAAGTGCAGAATTTATTTAACTATTTAATCAGAAATATGGAATCCTCGACTGCGAAAACGTTCAACGAAAATACTCAATCATTACTTTTGTCAGTCATTATTAAATATTTTGGGCCTAGAATGCTAGTTGTAACAAAAATACGACAACCTGAATCTTTCATAAAAACATTATGATAAACACGATTTTTATGGTGTATTATATATTTTATTTGGATTAAAATTAAAGTTTTATTTATGGACAGATAATTCAACCTGGAAATCAACTTAACATAGCATAAATATCGCGTATTTTATAATTTTAAATTGGTATGTATTTATTAAGGGAAATATATCTTTAAAAAATTTTTAATTTCAAATATAATTTTTTTGTTAACTCAAAATTTAATAAATAATAAAAACCATGTAAAAATTTACCAACCGAAATTAACCGTCCTCAAATGATAAACTACAAGAATTTCGGCAAGACACTAAGATCGTCTCATAGAACAGAGATAGAATCCTATTTGTTAGAATGTTAGTAAAGCGGGCTTCAATATTTGTATAAGCAGATATACATACATACACAGAATGTATAAAACATAGAATACATGCGCTAGAATTAGACAGAGCTATCCCGACTAGAGAGCTATACGCAACTATTATAGGGGTGAACGCCCTAAACTTGAAAACGATGTGAAAAGTCAATACAGTGTGAGAGCACAGCACTTTAATGAGAGGCGACAGTATTGTTGTTTTCAGCCTCAAACTTTTTACAACTATTAGAAATACTTGACAATGAAAATTAGTCAAATACAGAATTAATTGTATACAAACTCTGCTTAGACAGAATTTTTTTTATTAGAAATATTTATTTTTGAAGTTATACTTCTTTAGGCGCGTTATATAAAAATGATGAGAGTGAAGAATTTTAAGATGCACGTGCATCACTGTCACACAAATTTCACAGGTTAAAGTTGTTATTATGATTTATGTTACCACTTAATGTTAGAAAATAGATATTTATTTACATTTTCAAATTTAAACAGAGTGACTTTATTGACTGTGTTGACTATCCTTCTCCAGTCCTTTTATTATTTTATTGTAATTAATTTGACAAATTTGATCTTTTAATAATGCTAAATAAATATCAAAGTTTGGCATCCACAATTTAAACAACTCAACATAATTAATAATTAAAGTAGAAATGACGAATAAATACATAATAACTAATGTACATAATTACTAAAATATCCTGTGTATACTTAAAAATCAATATTGGCATTTTGTATACTAATTAGAATTATGACAATTAAAAGATCAGTTTCAAAGTTTCACACCTTATATTAATTATTTGACTCAAACCGAACGCTAGCTTTAATAATTTAATATATAATTGGACCAACAATCTTAGGACTTCAAATAAAAATGTTTTACGTCATTGGACTGAGAGAAATTGAAATATAATAAAATTGATGGATTTGATTTAAATTTAAAGTTTATTTTCTTCTTCTTTGGGTATTAAAAATAATTGCTTGTTTTTAAAAAGGGTTTTTTACTATTAATTTACTTTCAAATTTTTAGTAAAATGTTTCTGGATTAAATTTCACCGTAAAATTGTTATTATAATGTAAAATTAAAATGCATTGTCATCGAAATTGACCAAAAAAGTTAAAATTCACTTAAAGTTCGCAAGTTAAATAAAAGCTTTGTAAAAGGTTATGTTTCCTCGAAAAGCTTTGATGATAAACAATTAGAAACAAATTTTCAAATACCTGGTATGGGTTGATTTTTGATATCCATGTTCTTCATAATTCTTTGAACTTCGCCAGCTTCCGAACCACTTTCCGATTCTGATGGAATTTGTTGCGATGACGATTTAGTTAATTGATTCATTTGCGTATTTGAATATGAATAAGTTGAATTTCGCGGTACACCCTGGGAATGATTTTGTGGTGGCGAAGGTAATGCCCTTTGTTGCAATCGATTCACTGGTTGACCATTATTCGCGGGTCCTTTTAATTCACCATAAATAATTCCAGACTTTTTTATTTGGCCATAAATTTGATTGGAATTGTCTGATGACTCATGAATCTGACCATAAATATCACAAACTTTATTTCGCACAATCACTTGTTTTGGTTGCGAAGTTTTTCCATAAATAGCTGATGAAGTTTTTCCATATATGGAATTTGGATTATTTGTTTCGCCATAAATATTTTGCGGTACTTGTACTGTTTGACCGTAAATTGCTTGGCCATAAATATCTTGCCCGTATATTGGAGCAGGAATAATTTGCTGATGTGGTCGTCCATAATCTTGTTGATTATTTGGAAAAAACAATTGAGTACGATCACAAGTTGTCGGAACTCTCGTCGGTGTTTCAGAAATAAATACATTGTCACTGCCAACACTTTCCGAACGATTATTACGCCGTGTTGGTGGACTTTGGACGTAACCATTTTTCGTCGGCCATGCTGGTGGTGAGTTCGCTTTATTTGCTTGTAAATTACTTTGGGTGGCACTCAAAAAACTTACTTTCTTCTGGCCAGATCCACCGATGTTCATGTCCTCTTGTGAACGTTGTTGTAAACTTCCACGTTTGAATATTGGTGCATAAGTTTGCTCCGTGGATTTATTGACAGGTATGGCTTGATGTCGTAACTGAACGCCAGGAATATAGTTTTCGTAAATTGCATCACCGGGTGAATTATATCTTATGCCACTAATTGTACTTCTTTGAGGTATTCTTCTATTAAAATTTGATTGCTGATTTACCGAAGGTCGTTGCTGTACAGTATGGTAGCCATAAACAGATTCTGGATTATTTGGATAAAATCTGGTAGGATCTTCAAAACTTGTATGCATATTGTTATTCGGTTTTTCAGGTCTAATATTTCGTGGTAAACTTAAACTTCTTCGGCCTCTATTTTGCGGTATATTTGCATCTCTTCGTGATTGCCGTGTATCGACTACATTACTTCCAAATTGGCTCATTTGAGATGGATGTACATTTTGTGGTTGAAAATACATATGACTCATTTGTTCTTTTTCCTTCATTTCGCTAATTTTTTTCCAATAAAATGCTTCGACATTCTGTAGATTTAGTAATTTTTGTGGCGAAGAATGAACATTGGGAGGTGGAACTTTTTGAGGGGAAACAGATGATTGCCTAGAGCAATTGTCAAGCGACATTCGTGGATAATTGACGGGTGACGAATTGGAGCTGTGTGAAATAATTGCTGGAGACATTCTTGACGGCGAGGATTGTGATAGACGTTGATTATTTCTCGAAGTAGATCCAATTTGTTGCTCACTTATATGCAAATTTTGTAACATTATTGGCGAAGAATTCCTACTTTGTATGCCGACCAACGGTGAAACTCGTGAAAGTTGCTGTTGTGATCGTACCTCAGTGGGTGAATTTTGGTAATATCTTGGATTTTCCATAAACTTTGGTAATTTTGTTTCATTTCCAGAATTAGGAATGATAATATTTTTAATTGTTTTTGTTTCGCCTCGGCTTGCTGGGGATGAATTTTGGCATCTCGTATCTGGTAATTGATTTGTTTTCGATAAATTTGAATGCGAATTCTGATAATATCCAACATTTTCGCTTCTATTCGATTCAGTTCTAGAATTGGATTGGATGTATGGCTGCATATCAACCTGGGATCGATTCGAATTAGTAATATTGGATGGTGAACCATGATATGATCCAGAATTTGAAATGAATTTTGGTGATTTTTCACTAATAGTCGATTCATTCCTTGAAGTGTTTTGATCTTTGTGCTGTAAATCAATATTTTGGTTTGATTTCATTTGTAAATTATTCGAGGATTTATCCTTGGGTGAAACATTCGATACAGGTAGTTCGAATTGATTCATAGCAGGTATATTTGGAGGTGCATTATGGTAATATCTAGAATTTTCTATGAAATTCGGCAATATTTCACTTTTATTTGGATCATTTCTAGAGCAGTTTTGATTAAAAGGTTGTAAACTAGGATTTTGATTTGAGCTATTAGGCGAGATATTTCTGTCATTTGCTACATCTAATTGTGTTATATTCTTGGATCGATTCGTGTTGGACAGATTGGAAGGTGCATTTTCATAGTATCCCGAATTTTCAATTAAATTTGGTAATATTTGACTTTTATTTGGTTCATTTTTAGAACAGCTTTGATTAAAAGGTTGCAAATTAGTATTTTGTTTAGTTTTTGATTCGGTTTGATGATTATTTGGAGGGGCATTCTTTACATTTCTTGTATCCAAGTGTGGAATATGTTGGGATCGATTCGTATTGGACAAATTTGAAGGTGAATTTTGATAGAATGCAGAATTTTCACATTCACTTCTCGGAAGAGGTTTAGTCACAAGCTGCAAATTACTATTTTGACTTGGAGAACTGTTTAACGATATATTTCTTTCGTGTGAATTACGTTGAGATTGATTTTCATTCGGTGAATTTTTGTAATATCCAGGGTTTTCAACGAATTCCGGTAATTTTTCAATTTCTGAATTGACGGAATGAATATTTTGATTGGTTTTAGCTTCTGGATAGTTTTCATATAACTGTTTTTTCGGTGAATCTTTCGACGTATTATTATTTAAATTAATTTCTGGATAATCGATAGGAATTTCTAAATTTTGATGTGAAAATTCTTCAATTGTTTCGGGTTTGTTAATTTTTTTCCCTTTTTTATTCGATTTAATTTTGGCTATCGGTGATTTCGGTGATTCTTCGGTATCGTCATGTTTCGGCGAGGATTTTAAACAGCATTCATTATTAAAACTTTTTTGTATAGGCGATAAACTTTTTCTCGAATTAATTATCGGTGATTTAACATCCATTTTTAAGCGTTGTTCTGGGGATAAACTTCGCGTTACAATTCTACCCGGGGGACGTACACTCCCAAAAATTGTCTCATATGGTGAATTTGAAATTTTCGTGTCATAGAATACTTTTTCTTGTTTTTCAATTTCTGTATTTAAATTTTGTTCCAATGTTCCATCATTATAGTTTTCAAAATGTTCCTGTTTTTTATTATTTACATTTATATACATTGGTTCCAGGATAATACTTTCTGGTGTGACATTATTATTTTTATGGTATGGATTCGGTAATGCCCGTTCAGTATTTAGTGGGATGAGTGCTTTTGTCGGTTCGATGAGAACATGACGATCTTGTGACACATCAGCTTTCTCCAAGAAGTAACTATTTTCGTAATCGTGTTTTGTGGATGTTTGAAGGTTGCTATTCATGCAAACATAATCCTCAGTTGTTGGCGTTGGAGGTTGATTAGTTACAATATTTGCACGCTCCTTTTTTGGTTCATTTCGAATGCACGCATCAATTGGAAGACTATATTCATCTTCTTTAAAATACGTTGCATTAGCGCTTGTATCCCATGCAGAGATTGGATAATTTTCATGACGCGTTTCTTTCGAATAATTTTTACACGAAAAATTCGAAAAAGTATGTCGTTCACGAGCATTTCGATTGAAATGTCCTGTAGGAGTTTGCTCGAAAGATGTTGACGCAGTTGCTTTTACATCTGGTTTTGGTTCGGATTTCTTTTGTAATCCAAATAACTTTGTGATTTTTCGAAAGCTATTACTGCGTTTTTTCTTTTTATCTTCACTCATTGTGAATTCTTTTATAAATCGCGCATATCCATCGAGTTTATCCGGTAATTCATCGTCGTCAACACTGTCTATGTCCTCGGATTCGTGTTCGTTCGTTTCATCCGTTTCCTCGTCATTTAAATTATTCGCTTCATTTTTTATTTCAGTCTCATTTAATTCAAATTTCGTCTTAAATGTGGAATGTCGTAGATAATTTTTAATCGGCGAATAATTCGATTTAATCGCATCAATTGTTGCCGAATTCAATTTTGTTGGTAGACTGTTTTGTAATTCGGATATTTTACTTTGACTTTCAATTAATCGTGAATGAATTTCATCTACCGCAGTCTCTTCACTAATTTTTTGCGAACTTTTCGAACTGTCTTCAATAATTTTACGTGGACTATTTTTTAAAATACCTTTTAACGGTTTTGGTTCATTGTCCGTACCGTTATTTTTCACTAAATCATTATCCAAAATATTTTTTAAATTATTATTTTTCACCAAATTTGGACTTTTTAATGTTGAATTTAGAAAATCACTTTTTAACGTATTTGAAAGCGATACGTTATTATTGTTTAATAGATTAACGTTTATTACGCTTCGATATGACGATTTTTCATTTTCATTTTTCTCATTTTCTTTTAGTTTATATAAATCATTACAATTTTCATTTACATCATTGTTGCATGGTGGATCCGTTTGGTCTTCCATGATCTTTCCGTTTTCTTAACAGCAAATTCGGTAATATTTGGACATGGAAAAGTCTTGCCAATAGAAGCCTGTAACAAAAAAACAAAGACAAATATTAATATTCATATTTTCTAATAACTTTACGGGAAATTTAAAAAGCCAGATATTGTTCAGTTTTATCCTTGAAATATACAAGGTGGATAAAAAATAATGTCACATTTTGCATTGGCTTACGTTTTGCTGAAAATGAATAAAAAAAGGAGCACTGTTTTCATTGAAAGTTTTAGAGGTGTCAAATTGATGACATTTAGTTTAGATTATAATATTGGTCCTGGGAAGAATTCTGTCACCATTAAAATCTGGTTATCTGACTTTTTTATCCAGGAGAATTTAGTGTTTTGAAATCTTTAACAAAGTTTAATCTTCAATCAATATCAATTTCTCATCACTGATATCCAATTTAAATTGCAGTACTTTTTTTGACCCAGCTCATGTATAATTATAACGAATAACGTTTTGACCCAGCTCATGTATTAAGTTGAGTCGAAACGCTAGAAATATTGAAGGCAGTAACAAAATTTTATTATAAGTTTTCTTAATGTCATGAACAACAAAAACACTCACTAATCAAGAATTTTTGAAGTTAAACTTTATTTGGCGAGTTTGGATGAGAGTGAATTTTTCAACCCGATGCGTAAAGACGCGCATGCTGAAGTTGGCTACAGAATAAAAACGACACTTCAAATGGTACAGACAGTTTATTAGGAACTTATAACATATGTATACATATTGAAAAATCATATTCTCCTGATATAAATAGTAATTTTTTTTCTCTCATAGGAAGGAAGAATGGCGAATGATAATAAAACTTTTTTGCTCTTGTTTCTGCTGTGTTATTATTTATATTTTTGAAGTTAGACGCGTTATGAAAAAATGATGAGAGTGAAATTTTAAGATGCGCGTGCATCACCGTCACACACAATTCACAATAGAAGCTGTCCGCGGTCATTAAATATCGTATTTTAGTTATAAGCAAGCCACTGAAGATAAACTGATCCGAGTTCCGATTCAATTTAAACTGAGCTTTATTGACTGCGTTAACTAACCTTCTCCAGTCCTTTTATTATTTTTTTATTCTTATTAATTATTTGTATGCAACATTTTTTTAAGCTTACGCAGCTCTTCTGTTCTAAATTATATTTATTTTAAACATTTAAAAAAAATATTAATATTTATATGACGTTTATTTATTTTGCAAGACAAATAATTGTTACATGTTAGCCGAAAAAGCCTTGAACGTAAAAAGTCACGCAAAAATCAAGCTTACATTTATATGAAGCTTATACATAAAAAAAAATACAAATTCATTTGGAAAATGTTTGGTAAAATATTGATTATCTTATTCATTATACAATTCTTCTCATATTTGGAATGTTATGGCAGACATAGAAAATTCGCAGATGATGTTGATGACGATAATGATGACGATAATGATCTAAGGAGCTCTATTGGTTGGGTTCTATTGTCTCGTCAAATAGACCATGCAACATCAAAAGAGTGGGAATGGGATACGAGATTCAGCTATGATATTTTATCTGTAACACTTCTTACGAAAAAATACAATAATAGTATTTTTATCTGGCATTTGGATAATGAAACTTGGTTCCAATTGGACCGAATGTGGCAACCAGAATTATACTTAACTGGACGCTATATATTCAATATCGATCAATTTGGCCAAACATTTGATTGGGTTCCAGCAATGGATCGAAAACCGTTTGTTCATTTTATCTATTTAAAAAATCCATGGACATTCCAAAAATATTTACAGCGCAATCTTTCAGTTTTTTTGGATATTGTTGTATTTATAACGGATGATTTATTTTTATTGATCTCTGAAGCAACCGATATTTTTGTAAATTTCGAGCTGAAGGAGAAATATAAACCAGGAGTTGAATACGAGCAAACAGTATTTAATCACACCTATTGGACCCAAAGTGGTATTGAAAAAGCAGCCATCATTTATTTGATTGGTCTAAAATTACCAATGGAATTTTCATACACGTTTTCATTTAGTGGACAAAACACAGCGAAATTAACAAAGGTTTATTCCGATAAACTTATGAAAGGAATTCAGAAAATTCCAACCGAAAATGATTTTACAAATTTCAATGGTCATACATTACAAGTGGGTTATAATACAGCAAAACCGTTTATTTGTGATGAATCCGATCAATTTTGTTCAATTCAACAGAATATAGAATTTATTGCTCTGGAAGAAATTTCAAAACGTTTAAATTTCAAATATAATTTAACCAATTTAAATAAATATCAAGAAGCTTATAATCGACCAGGTAAGCAATATAATTTTGTGTTTTGGGATTAATTAATAAACTTTTGTACAAATGTTCGTTAAACACCGCTTTTTGGTCTAATACCAATATGGCCGCAATACTATTTTGGAAAATCGTTTTTTTTTTTTTATGAATGCAGAATTCCACTAAGACAACACTGTTTCCTAGTATTTTCTATTGTCAACGTTCGACTATTTGGCATTAAATTCAATTAATGTATGCAGAATTTTGTGGCGCACATTGTATGTGATATGTCGTTCATGAGCATGCGTCTTAAGCGATTTCAGAAAACTTCATTTTGGAGAAACATAATGTCATTACAATCTGTATCGAATTTTCAGTATTTAATTGATATAGTCTCACCTATGATTAAAAAATAGATTGCCAAATTTCGGGAAGCATTAATATCTCGCGTGAGATTATTCGTGACACTTAAATATTTGGTTACGCGTGATCCAGTTAACCATCGCTTATGTACCTGTTTCAAATATCTGAGCCAAATACTTCTCGAATTATTCCAGAGGATTTCAGAGGTAAGAATGAAGCAATTATTCGGGGTTTTTATTATTACATAATTTGGAGGAATTATCGTAATCGCCAATAAAAGATGTAGTTTTATTGGTTTTTCCCCTTCATGTTGCTTGCTAGAAGCTGCACCTATTGGTTGTAAGTTGGATAGACGATTACAATCTTCAACACGTGAAATCATGTGAGAGATGATCACAATCGCAGGTAACCACTGCTTGTTTATGTGGCAAGAAGACATTTTTTTAAAGCTTTGTGTTTCTTCAGATAGACAAACTTTGAATGACACTGGCTCAGTGCCCGTTGGCTGTATTTAAAAACGGACGGCTTATTTATCCTACATCGAAATGTAGGTAAAACAATTCATACGTAAAATTAGTAAATTTTAGAACATTGTTCCAAATTTTTTTTAAATGTTCAAAATAAGAGTCTAAAGAAGACTCATTCGATGAAGGCTTACTGGACGTACATAACTGTATAAGTGAGCATATGCATACAATGGGGGAATGTTTTGTGTCTATTATTAGCTTTTGTGTCTATTTTGAAGCTATACTTCTTTAGACGCGCTATGAAAAATGATGAGAGTGAAATTTTGAGATGCACGCGCATCACCGTCACACAAAAGTTACAGGGTGAAGCTGTTGTTATGATTTATGTTACACTTAATGTAAGAAAATATATATTTATTTATTGAATTTGTTCAAATTTAAACTGAGCTTTATTGACTGTGTTGACTGATCCTTCTCCAGTCCTATTATTTTTTATTGTATTTAATTATTTGTATGGAATTAAAAATTATTTTATAATTATGCCCAAAAAGTATAACTTATAACGCGCATACATAACGTACACACACACATTTTTTTAAGCTTACGCAGCTCTTCTGTTCTAAATTATATTTATTTTAAACATTTAAAAAAAATATTAATATTTATATGACGTTTATTTATTTTGCAAGACAAATAATTGTTGCATGTTAGGGAAAAAAAAGTCTTGAACGTAAAAAGTCACGCAAAAATAAAGCTTACACTTATATGAAACTTATATATAAAAAAAAATATACAAATTCATTTAGAAAATGTTTGGTAAAATATGGATTATAATATTCTGTATAAAATTCTTATTATATGTGGGATGTTATGGCCGATATAGAAAAGTTAATAACGGTCTTAGGGACTCTATTGGTTGGGCTTTATTGTCTCGTCAAATAACACATGCAACCTCAAAAGAGTGGGAATGGGATACGAGATTCAGCTATGATATTTTATCTGTAACACTTATTACAAAAAAATATAATAATAGTATTTTTATCTGGCATTTGGATAATGAAACTTGGTTCCAGTTGGACCGAATGTGGCAACCAGAATTATACTTAACTGGACGCTATATATTCAATATCGATCAATTTGGCCAAACATTTGATTGGGTTCCAACAATGGATCGAAAACCATTTGTTCATTTTATCTATTTAAAAAATCCGTGGACATTCCAAAAATATTTGAAACGCAATCTTTCCGTTTATTTAGATATTGTTGTGTTCATAACGGATAATTTAGTTTTATCTCTACATGAAGCAACCGATATTTTTGTGAATTTCGATCTGAACCACAAATATAAACCAGGAGTTGAATACGAACAAACAGTATTTAATCACACCTATTGGACCCAAAGTGGTATTGAAAAAGCAGCCATCATTTATTTGATAGGTCTTGAATTACCAATGGAATTTACTTATACATATTCATTTAGTGGACAAAATACTTCACAATTAACAACGGTTTATTCCGAAAATCTTGTGAAAGGAATTCAGAAAATTCCAACGGAAAATGATTTTACAAATTTCAATGGTCATACATTACAAGTGGGTTATAATACAGCAAAACCGTTTATTTGTGATGAATCCGATCATTTTTGTTCAATTCAACAAAATATTGAATTTATTGCTCTGGAAGAAATTTCGAAACGTTTAAATTTCAAATATAATTTAACCAATTTAAATAAATATCATCATATTTATCATTTACAAGGTAAGCAATATCATATTTGGGTTGAATTAATGAACTTCGTAAAATATCGCTTTTTGGTCACAATACTATTTTGGAAGATCTTTTATTTTTACGGTATAATATTATTTAGAAAAGAAGTCTTAAAAGGAACATTTTTTGAACCTAGGCAAATTAAAATAATACTTTTGTAATTGTATGCAGAATTCAAAAGAGACAACCCTGTTTCCTAGTGTTTCCTATACTCGGTATTCGATAATGTGGCATTAAATTCAATTAATACCGCATGCAGAATTTTTTGGCTCACATGGTTAAAAAAAATTGTGAACCATCACGGGACGCCTGGCAGATGTGAAATATCGAAATTATTTTGTAGGTTACCCTCACATGTGTAACGTAGTAAATAACACTGTATATACTACAGGTATACGAGATCAGTGTGGCAAGACAGATTGCGCACAATTACTTACGCATTACCTATAGACTACGTATAAGACATATATTCCATCATATAGCGTGGGGATGCGTCGCCAAGACCTAAATCACCACGCCAACAATCAGGTTTACCCTCGCCTATAGATGTTTCATATCAATAGATTACTAACTTTCGGGACGCATTAATACCTCGCGTGAGGTTATTAGTGACACTGAAATATTTGGTTACGGTTGATAGTTTATGTATCTGTATCAAATATCTGAGCCAGGTATCTTTCGAATTAATCCAGAGGATTGCAGAGGTAAAAACAAACCAATTACTTTTACTCCCGTATAATAATTATATTTACCCGATAATTGTTTAAGCATATCGTTTTTTATTCATTTATCTTTATATTCGGGGTTTTTATTATTACGATTATTCAGAGAAATTATCGTAATCGCCAATAAGGGATGTAGTTTAATTGTTTTTCCACTCCTTGTTGCTGGCTACAAGCCGCACCGATTTGTTGACCCTTGTATAGATGATAACACTGTTCAACACTTTGAATCATGTTGCTAGATGGCACTAGTTGTTGTTTATATGGCAAGCAGACATATTTTTGGTCGCTTTGTGTTGCTTCTATGCAAATATTGTGTGTAACAAGCGTCAATGTCGTATGCTATACATTGCCTCAGTGGAATTTTGCCTTACGAATGGAAAATTTTGTATGACACTGGCTCAGTGACTGTTAGAGACGTAAAGACTCATATTCAAAATACGAGTCTTAAACGAACATATGTACCAAATTTCGTTAACCAAAAATACAAAATCGATTCTTTTTGTACAGATTCGAACAATAATGCAACACCACTAACGATAAATACAACGAATAATGATCTTCCATCGATCCGACCTTGGACACTTCTATTAAATTTAACAAAAGCGAAAAAATTCGATATTGCAATTGGTGCAATTTCATTAATACAAGAACGTAAACAGAATATCGATTATATTGGATCATTTTCCAATGAAAAATACATAGCGATTTTTCATACAACCAAAAAAGAAAATTGGGGTAGTGTTTGGACGATTTTATTGCCATTCAATACATATTTATGGATATTGATTGTATTCTCAACATTTGTAATTGTTTTCATTATTTATTTGTTGGAGAAATTATTTGCACCGAATAATAATTATAAATTATCCTATATTTTAATGAATGCCGTGGAAGCGACTTGGGAACAATCCGAGTCGTATTGGACAACATATAATTTTCATTCGATAAGTGTTCGCGTGATAATAACGTTATGGTTTTTATCCCTTTTAATTTTGGGCACTGGTTATAAAACGGAATTATTTGATATTATGTTAAATGGTATACAAAAAGATCCCGATTTTATTGAGGATCTAATCGCGAAAAATTATAAATTTGGATTTTTAAAAGATACATCAGTGATCGAAACTTCGGTATTTTATAAACAAATTGCCAATCGATCGGTTTTATTTACCGATACGTGTGAAGCGCTCAAATCAACATTTGAAGAAGATAATCTTGTAATTATGGGTGAAGAATCGATCCTATTGTATGATTTGATTTATGAATGTCGCCATCATAAATATTACGATTCACGCTATTATCATTTTGTTTATAATTATTTACGTATCACCCACGATATGAATTTTCTGCCACAAACGTATGTGTGGTTCATGCAATATGAAACGCCATATAAATTTGCGATTGATAAGATTTTGACAAATATGCATGATTTTGGATTTTATGATAAGTGGAAAAAAGATGCGTTTACTGGTTTTCGTGGTAATTATTTGCAGGCAAGTAATACGGAGGAGTTTCGCATGAATAATTTAATGATTGAACATATTTATTCGCCAATATTATTCTGGATAATTGGCATAATTATAGCATTATTGGTATTTTTATTTGAATATTTTTATTACAAGTTTAAGCGATTTGTAAATGAGACACCACCAGTGTTGATGTAGGAGATGGCACATAGTCTAGGGCAATGTTTAAATGAGATCGGAGTCCAAAAATATTTTCCGACTTTTTTGTGCCGATTAAGAAAATTACGATGAAAATCGGGAGCAATTTTTTGGTCTCCGATTTCGATATAATTTTGTTTAAAAGGGTAATTTGACCTGTAAATTTCAAAAATAACACCCATTAAAGGACTGTATATGTAATTTTTGAGATATCGCTTGAAATCGGGATTGAAATATCAATCGATATCTCGAAGAATTGCAATTCTAGCATAAAATCACTGTTATTTCCGTTTTCCTAGATTTCATAAGCCTAAAAACAACACAAATGTTTTTTTATTAATTAGTCACGCTACTTTTTTTTGAAAAATTTTTTGTAAATTTTTTGTTTTACATTTTAAAAAGTATAGATCCTAGCACAAGCCTTACCTTATAATACACCTTCGTAAAATATAAATAATATAATAATCAAATTGTACAATTGTGTTATGCGGCAGAACTTTTCGCTATTATATTCTAAATAGGCTCATAATTAGCCGATAATTAATTATGAAATAAAAATTAATCATTCGGAGAAAATTGATATTTCACTAAGTTGGCAATTAACTTAGAAAAGCACCTTTTAATTTTTAATCCAATTTTTCAATTCAAGTTGATTGTAAACTTAGCAAAACATCAATTGTCTCCACGAAAAAAGAGTGAAAAAAAACACCCAATTAATTTACGATTAATTATAAGCATATTTTCAAAAACATAAAAAGATGTTTCGATAAGTTGACATTTAATTTTCACAGGTATCGGTTAGAGCGATAAAAAAAAAATTTCTAGAACTAATGTAGATAATTATGAGCCATTTTCGAATTAAATTGATAAAAGTTGTTTCGCTAAGTTGACATACATATTGTATCGGTGACCAAAGACAGCATTAAATAAATGCCATATATAGAATGCCAGATAGTATGTATAGATTGCATTTAAATGATGTAACTGAATGACTAGACAATTGATTTCATAATCAATTGTTTATTATGTAACAATATGGCTGACATAAGACTTTTTATCATTGTCATTCGAATACATAATATATAAATAATAGAATCAAATAAAGTTTGATAAAACATTACTAGAACTAAACTAACAACAATTTATATCAAATGAGCTTTCAATTCAAGCATTTTATTTTAAATTTCCTCTAAATAGTTATGATGGTAGATGGTGGTAAGTAAACTGGACACTATTTTTAAACATATCTTTATACTCGATTTTTGTCAGATGAATGATCAGATTTTCTTATGAGAATTTCGTGTACGTACGGGGCATGTATAGCTATTTAAGTGAGCATATTCGTACAATGGGGAAAAGTTTTGTGTCTATTATTAGCTTAATTTGTATTTTGAAGCTATACTTCTTTAGACGCGTTATGAAAAAATCATGATAGTGAAATTTTAAGATGCGCGCGTATCGTCGTCACACAAAATTCACATGTTGACGCTGATGTTATGATTTATGTTACACTGTAATGTAGGAAAATGTATATTTATTTATTAAATTTTTCAAATTAAAACTGAGCTTTATTGACTGTGTTGACTGATCCTTCTCCAGTGCTTTTATTATTTTATTGTAATTAATTATTATTATTAAGTATAACTTCTGACGCGCGTACCTAACGTACACGCTCCCATTTTATTTTCAAAACACTTTGCACATAATAAATTCACAGATACAAAAATAATATACAAATATGTACATTGATTTAGGTAAATTTATTTTAATGATCTACGTCACACAGCCGCGCCACGCCGGCTTGCTACGTTTGACATTGATCTTTAATCTATTCAATAAACAAACATTCATCATAAAACCAATAAAACATAGTTTGCTTTATTCAACAAATTGTGGTGGATATGGTCAAAAGTAATTAGATCAATAGCTTTCAGATTAATTATATTATCAAATTAAAATCATTATTTTTCCAGTTAATTCTGGTTTGAAGGAAAATTGCTGAAATTTTAATAGCGTATTCTATACAAAAAAAAAGTTCATGAATGAACAAAATCGATCAATTTTGGATCCTCAACTATTAAACTAAAAGACATAAAGATTCAAATAAGTACAAAAAATATATAAATCATCAAAACAAACAACTTTTATTTAAAACATTTTTTCGTAAACTGCGAGTATTTTATGAATATTTAATGAGTATTTAAACAATTAATACTTGTTAGTTGTTATCGTCATTTATTTTTAATAAAATTTTGTATAGTAAGCGTTATACTAATTAATAATAAAAAACATTTAAGTCGAAATATTCATAATAAAAAATAATTAAAATATACAAAAAGAAAAAATTTAAAAATTTTAAAAATAAAATTATTTTTATCAATATTTTTATTTTTAAATAAAACTTTTTAATAATATTTTAAACAGTAGTTTTATGTGTTTGAGTGTGTTGAACACTACTTATAAAAATATATTTTATAATTATTTATTGTTTACAATAATAATTAAACATTTGACGACAAATACAAGCAGTTCATTTAATATTCAAAGTAGGTAGATTAAACCCTAGTGTAATAATTCTATAATGGTTTTATGTAACATAAGCTGAACTCACGAATTCATCATATGGTATTCAATATATTTTTCAGATGAATACGTTTAGTCAGAAGCTACTATAGCCAATTTTGCATCGCAAATTCTAGCAAATGACACAATCATTTCAAGTCGATTAATTCATGTTGGAATTGAATGAATGAATTAGCAGCCATACACTGTTATGAAAGTCAGCAGGCTCCGATAGAGTGGACGAACGGGAAAAAAATTTCTGCTGAGTAGCCATGCAATCTCCATCTAAGGCAATCAAATGTCATATTCAGTTGAAAATTATTCCACCCGTAAATATTCTACTGTCCATTTTTTTTTTCTACATTATTGGAACTTATTTCTACATTATTAATTTCAAGCGACCTGAAATATATTTTATTATTCCTCCACCTTGGTTGTGCCTGCTAAACCGCCATTCGATTATCAACTTCATATAAACTTTCAATAAAATCGAAAATTGATCGGCCTGAAATCATCATGAAAAATGTAACACTACCTCCCGAACTATTCGTGTGTGAGGTCAATTCCAAGCTCAATTGCACCTTCCTCTAAAATATATGACTGAATATAAAGAGAATAATTTAAATAATATATATATTTAGATTTTAGTTGAATTTTTTTTCACATCTAATCACTAAAATTTTGGTTATAACTGTTTTAAATGTATTCCATGAGGACAAAGCCATGGATCAAAGAGCAAAGATTGTTTTTGTTTTCAATGTTCAATAAAAATTGCTAAAGAAGTAAAGAAAATTCTATATTCTACAAATATTTAGATTCTTGACCATCCAACAAAAACCACTATATTTCGTGGCTATTGTGTTCGAATTGATTTTTGGATGACATCTGATGTAAAGCCTGTTTTACAAATTAATTGATTAGACAACATGAATGTTAAATACATCATAGTACGTCGTAGTACTTTAAATATTTTAGAAACTCTTTGTACTTTTTGTATATATAAACATTTAATTGTTTGGTTGTGTAATAAAAATCAGAGTCTTGTTTTGCGTTCGCATCGCATTCGTCTACAAAAAAAATCTCAAATCAGTAAAAACACACGTAGCTACAATAAATACAAAACTGACTCAACTGAGTCTGTAAATGGCAACCATACTAAAATTGACTCCATGTTGATGGTAAATTAAAAATAAATAAAAAAATATATTTTAAAAACCTTGGAAAAAATTATAAAATAAATTTATAACAAATTCAGTAATGAGATTTTAGTACAATAAAATTCATTCATTTTTATATGTAAGAATGATTTTGAATGTAACCTCTAGAAAACATCGAAAATTCGAGAAAAGTGTTTTGAGTTCCATAAAATTGAGTTCGCAATAATAGTATGACACCACGAATTTCAAATATATCCATTTAACAATTGAGTGCGTAGATTTTGAGTGATACCGCCATAAATCCGATCCATAAAATAAGTGACCTTTATGTTAATTACCAAAGAAAACCCTTAAAGCAGAAATAAAAATTATTTTCAACTTTTTGGCAATGTTTAAGGTATCTACAGAAAGGATATGTACATAGCTAAAGAGAAAATAGTCTTTTGGCAATTAAACAAAATAATAAATCTAAAAATTCATTTAAATTCTGTGTGATACAAATTTCTTGGACTATTACAAAAAACAGATTCTTTATTGTCAAATTAATTAATAACAATTTGTGAAAGATATGATCCTTAATTACCAGACCAGCAACGTCTTCTTTTTAACTAAATTAAATTATTGTTTCAGTACGAAGTTAGAGATAAGAAAACTTGATAATTTAGTTTTAACGTCTAAACTTTTAATTTTCAATATTAAGCATTATTTCGGACCAAATATTTGAGAAATTATAAACTTTGTGTCATTTAGAACACGTGATGTCAAAACATTTTTGATTTCGATTTACAGGTTGAAGAGAATAAATTTGATATCAGAAAAACTAATAATTATATATTTATGAGTAATACAGAAATATATCAATGATTTTTTTGTTTTCTAAGCCCATCATTAGTAGATTTCCACTTAGCAGTTTAAAAAAAAGGATTGTTACACTGATCACATGATTGTTTAATTGGATGTGGAAAAAAACCCGTTAAGAATTTAACTAGTATGTTTATTTTGTATACTCGATATACATAATATGTCAGAGTTTATTAATTTTAGTCTAAAGTTTGTAACGCTACCTAAGAATGATCGCACAAACAAAATTTTGGTATAGGTATTTATAGAAATACTTAATTGGTCGATTTCCGACTGCCCGTCAGTTCGCCTGTCATCACGATAACAGAAAATAAGAAATAGATAGCAAGCCGAAGTTCTGGTGACGCATTCTAAACATAAAATGCGAGTTTAAATTAATGAGAATGAGCAAAATCGGTCCATTGGATCCAATGGATTCATGATCCAACTTTTAAACTATAAAAGATAGAAAAAATTACAAAAAATGTCTATTTCTTTGAAACAAACAACTTTTGTTTGAAACATTTTTTCATTAAATGTTCTGCACAATTTTTCCTCAAATTTGACTTATAAACACATATAGGTAATATACATTTATAACTGTATAGATTGGATATTTATAGTATTTTATGAATGTTAATTAAAAATAGTCTAAACAATGAAATTCACTCATATGCCGAGTATCTAAACAATTAACTCTCTTATTTATTATCTACACTTGTTTATTTATCAATTTGAGGCATAAACTTATAAAATTTGTATCAATTTTCGAAGAAATGGTTATATTTGAACTGAAACATCCTGTATATAATGTTTTTTTTTTTTAAGGAAAAAGTAGTTTATTTTCTCTGTTAAATAAAAATGATTTTGAAAGTGGTAAAAAATTACAAGTCTTTAAATGTATTTAAATTTAAAAGTCATATTTTTTTTAATCTTACTTATAATAACGAAGAAATTACTTTTAGAAAACAACTTTTTTTTCATTCTTTTGTAGTTTTTTCCATAAATGAAGTATTTTTAAAGAGAATCGACGTACATTTTATTTTTTCAAAATTTTTAATTTGATGAAAATTAACAAATAGATATTTTTGTTACGAAGCCATAAACATAAGATATCTATGTCTTAAATATATTTTTAAAAAAACAGTCTCAATTGTTTAAATACTTGACATTTGGTTAAGTATGAATGTTTGAACTATTTATAATCATTAGTATTCATAAAATTAATTAAATATGCATACCTACAGTTATAAATATAAATATAATAATAACATATAATTATATTGGTGTTTATTAAGAGAAATTTGAGCTGAAATTGTGGCGAATGTAAACAGTTTACAAAAAAATGGTTCAAACAAAAGTTGCTTGTTTTAAAACACCAAATGTTTAATAATGTAAAAGTTGCATTATAGATCCAAAGGACACAAATGAGCGATTTTGTTTACTCATGAATTACAATTCGTATTTAAGCTATCATGATGAGGAAATGAGCCAATTAAACGATTCTATAAATGAAAATTAGCATCACAGACTAAATTTAGTATACCATTATATATATTTCGGGTATAAAAACTCTATTTCAAGATATAATTACATGGATTTTTCCGATTTTGGTTTCTATTAATTCGATAGAAATCATCGAAAAATAAGATGCAATTAAATTGCTAGTGTATTTGTACCTTTATAAACGTGTAGTGTATATACACCTTGTTTTTTTGGAGGTCGAATTCTTGTCTGATAAAAATTTAATGTAGATAAATATTTAAGTTAAATAAGGAACTCAAAATAATATATACGTTTAATTGATGTGATGCATTCAAAATAGTTCTCTGATAAGATCCAAAAAAAGACCTTGACACTAAAATATTTATGAAAAAATAATTTCAAAAATTTTGAAAGATATTTTTTTACAAATAAACTACGCAAAACATTAGTTTCGTTAATCGGGTGATGCTCATTAATTGCAAGAAGGAATTAATTGCAAAATTTTTTTACGAATTATGATAATTAAAGTTGGCAAAGCAGCAAATTTAGTGTCGCCATAAATTCCCAATTTGGGAGTTAATAAATTTTTGCTAAGTGCAACACATAGCAAAATAGTAAACCACAGCCAGAAGTTTGCTCAAAAAACGATTTACTTCGTGTTAAAAAATAGAATATGCCCAAAGTTTCATATTGAAAAGGTAAAAATTGTATTTTCAGGCAAAAAAAAACTTTTTTATTTATGCAATAATTTAGAAAAATTATTTTTTCCGAAACCACGGGTGTATATTTTTCTCGAAATTTGAATAATTTTCATTTCCAGTAGATGAAAATCCCTATCACTTTCCTTAACTTACACAAAGATAATAGACCAGGATATTTTTTTAAGATGTTATTTTGGAAATGAATTTTTCTCTTAAAATCCAAAAGTATTTCTTGTTTCATAAAACAATTTTGGCAGAGCAGTATTATTTTTTATAATAATCCAGAAATCGTAGAAATTATTAGAAAATATGTTTGTATCGCTTCAGATTTGATTGGGTCAATTTTCACGTAAGGTTATTTAAAGAAAATTTCGCGCAATACCCAAAAATATTTCTTATCTAATTAAAACAATTTTCGTGAAACTAAACGTTCGACTTCCAGTTTCCAGAAAGCTGTGCGTCGTATAAAATTTCCGAAAAATTTATTTTAGCACTAGAAACTAGCTCCAAAATTTACTGCCCTATTCATTTGTATATTAACAGCTATTTTTGAAGAAATTTATTTCAAAAAATTATCCGATCAATACTTAGGCACGTTATCAGTTGACAAAAATAAACATTAAAATAATAATAATAAAAAATACCTTTTTATTATCACTAATTTCCACTATCACTAATCACGACACGACACAATCAAAAAATATTATTTGATGGACACAACACAAAAAACAAACCCAAACAAATACAAAAATGAATCACTTAACAACCGTCATCCGAAAAAAAATCCAAAAAACATTTAAATTGAAAAACGCGAAATATTTAAAAGACCCGCTCGCTCGCGTATATACATGATTGATAATAGACCGTAGCCCAGCGCAGTGAGTGAAGTAGACGCGATGCTACAATCGTATAGACAGCATGATTTAAACTAGCTAACTATATAAAAAGTACATGCGGTCGCTCGGTTTGGTACGGTGTATTGAATTGACTTCAGAGTGCTAAATAATAATATGCTTAATCATATAATAGCTATTGTAACTATGTTTATAAATGCATATCACTCAGTCACTTAGACCAAGAGCTCGCACTTCTAAAACACGTAGCGTAAGCGTGGAAGTTTAATAAAATTTATTTGAACCAAATCTCAAAAAATTGCTCCCAAAATGCTCTATCAGGATCCGTAATTGGTCCAGTGATTTGGTAATTATTTAATTAATTACTTATCTATATCTCAGCTAATTAATGCTTTATTCTACATTTTTTTTAATTCTATAAATTGCTCCCGATTTGCTCTTTCGATATGAATCCATTTGATTCAGCAATTACTTTTTTATTTATGCATAATTAATTAAAATTATTAATTACGATTTAAATAGCCACCGTAAGACTATGATGACGTTACACCTTAAGAGTCGCACCATAAGAATCAAGGCCAATTGAATCGTAATTAATAATTTTAATTAATTATGCATAAATAAAAGTTTTGTCAGGATGCGAACTATTTATAAACATCAGTAATTTTGATACACTCGTAGCAGGCCGTTGCATTGTAGAATTAGAATGATATTTATATATTATCTTATACTGGGCGAGAAAACTGCGTGGCAATATGCGTTTCCAAACTAGATCATGTCATGTCGCGTCGCGCTGTGCCACACGCGCCGCAATATGCGTCAGGTATTACAATTTGAAAGGAATCCCAGACACTGTTGAACTTACAAATTTATGTAAAACGTTTGAGAACAGGGAATAGCCACAGTGGATAACATAATTTTTGAAAAGGCTTCAAGCGTTTTTTCTTAATGGAAGAGAGGTGATTGCTTGTCGCTCGCAAGCCCACATATGTGGCCAAAATAATAAAATAGTTCCGAACGGAAGTTCCTAAAGCGGAATGGAAAGGGTGTTTCGCGCTTCTCGGCAAATCTAAAGCTCTGCCGGATATCAAATCAAAATAACAAAATAGTTCCGAACGGAAGTTCCAAAACCGGAATAGAAAAGGTGTTTCGCGCTTCTCGGAAACTCTTTTGAACTCTACATGCTTCTGGGTGAATGACATTTGACTGTAATAAAAAATACGAGCACCTAATGTGTAGGCAGTTCAGCAGAGTGTTAGTGGTTGCAAAGAACACATAACAGGAAAAATAGGAGACACTGAACGAAGCTTTTGCTTAAGAAATACGCTGGTATGGAACTGATTAATATTTTTATGAGAAAAATGCTGTATAGCTTCTCAAAGTGGACCTATAGGAGTTAAAAAATGTAGGTTCAGTTAATATCAAGTCCTTTTTGGAACCGAGACAGTTCATTATCTTGGAACTAATTGTAGAATTTCGAATTATAATTCAAGAATTATTGCAGTAATACTTAATTTTTTTGCATAGTAAAACACGTATCAAACTAAAAAACAACGCAATTAAATTGAATGTCAATATTTTGAGGAATAGTTGGAGATATTGAGAAACCAGCTCTTTGCCTACAAAGTTTAGTATTGTTCTTCATTCACTGATTGTGTTTTGTATTTCTGTCGTACTATGGCCACTCAATTACAGTGTGTATGCGGAAACAAAAAAACAAAATGAATTAAATAATTATGAGTCAAAATTACCAACAAAAAAAAACATGGGAAAACTCGATGAGAATGATGGTTTAAGTCTAATAGTCACTCCAAAAATGAGAGTGACTCTCATATTTAGCATTACATAATAAAATTCTATTGGTCTTTTGAATTTTTGAAAATTTCTTTCAGAAATTACACGGGCCACCGAAGATTTATGGTAGAATAATCGCTTAGGATATACTTATGAAACCGAACTATTTAAATCGTAATTCATAATTTTAATTAATTAAGCATAAATATAAGAAATTGTTGAATCAAATGAATTAATATCGAAAGAGCAAATCGGGAACAATTTATTGAATTAAAAAAATTTTTGAAAAATGCATTTATTAGCTGAGATATAAGGAAAACAGTATTTGTAATTTAGACTGCAAGGAATTAATTAAATAATTACCTAATCACTGGACCAATTACGGATCCTGATAGAGCATTTTGAAAGTAATTTTTTGAGATTTGGTTAAATAAATTTTATTAAACTTCCACGCTAACTTAATTGCAGTGACGACAGAGTGATCAATTAACCCCCAGTTTAAATAGTCAAATGTTTTAAAAGTAATAGTGCCTTTATTCGTTTGGCCACTGAGCCGGTAGTTTGAAAAAAGATAAATTTAATCGTTTACTTATAGCCCCTGAAGGCAAATAATAAAACAATACAGTCAACAGAGAGTCCTGAAACATTTTGTATATCTTAGTTGACAATATGAATAGTTTTGTTACACCTTTGTTAAATATGGCAATAATATTCATCATACAAATAAGGCTGATAAAAGTGCATTTATTAATACGTAATGTCTATCTATATGTATGTCTGTGTGTCTGTTCGTCCATCATCATTCTAAGAAGAAATGTGTTGTGAACTTCGAATAGAAAGTTTTTTGTTTTCATCTCGAAAATTGGAGTCACCAATTAAAACATCTACTGGCTGTGACTGACGTTGCTTAGCTTTGGTGATCGGTTGAGATCGATAATTTCGTTAAAAATGTGCTTTTTGTTTTTTGTTAAACAAAAACCAGATATTAAAAATTTTTCGATTTAGCTACGTCATATTATGACTTCTGGCCAGGAAATCTCGTATAACTCTTCTTTCAGAGCCAGAATTGACACGCTGAATAATTCCAATTATTAGTTCGGGGAGATTACGACATCCGTGGCGACTCGATTTTTTTATGAATTTTTGTATAACAAGCGAAATTAAAGACGAAAATGAAGAATAAAATTTTAGAGTTTGAGCCTATTTTTCGAGTTATCGACACTTTTTTTTAGAAATTTTATGTCACTTAAATACACACAATTTAAAATATGTCAAAAGATTTAATTATTATTTTTTGTTAAATGACTTTAATTTAAACAAAATTCAAGCATAAATAATCGAAATTCAATTCGCTTAAAAGAAATCAACACTTTGTATATTTAATACAACTATTAAAAATACATGTACGTGATTTTCGACTGTTGATTAACCCATGGATTTGTGGGATGTAGTTTGCAGGGGTCGGGTTGATTTTTGGACCCTACATTCAACCGGTGATTAAACTACCCATGTATAAACTCGAAAATTGGTATTATTCATTTTTCGTTTTTCCAAGATTCATAAAAAAATCGAGGCGCCATGGATATCCACAATCGAGCCCTTAGTTCCAAATTTTTTCGCTATAACAATTTCAAAAAGTAAAAAAATTGTCTTTATAAACATTTTTCAGATCGAAAATTAAAAGCTATCATATTGATTTTTTTCAATTTTTAGCATTTAGCAGAGTTATTTGCTTGTAAACGCTGTATACGCTTGAATATTAATAAATGTTTATACAGCCATGAAGAATTTATTATATAAAAATATATATTATAATTATGTAATTGTTCTTAATCAAAAAATTTTGTTGAATCTAAACAGTGAAAAAATGTTTCAAACAGAAGTTGTTTGATATTTCACTTTGAGACAAACATTTTGAATGTGGACTAAATAGATGATTTTACGAACTCGTTATAGCAAAATTTTATCAAAGTTTACAATAATTTAACCAAAATTTTGTATGTGCAATAAAATAAACATTATTAAAATGCATCTTTAACCAATTTACTTCAGATCAGAAAATTGTAGATCTGTTCCTCTAAAACTCTTAACGTTGTTTTTAATGTTCCTAATAAGTCAATTGCAACGCCATCAACAAAAAATATATATATAATGACGTAATTGTGTGCATTGGTTGTTGGATGTATGTGACTTATCATTTTTAATAAAAAAAAATATTTACTTAATAAATTAGGGCGAAATAAAGTTTAAGAACACCGTATGTCTGGCTGAATTAATTTTATCCTTTTCATAGCACCTTTCAATTGAGTGTTGATTTCCTGTTCAATTGTTTTTCTACCCTACATCATAAATTACAAAACGATGTTCAGTTGATTTTTAAAAAAATTGAGAAAGGCACGCTAAGATACACGGAGGAAAACCTTTTCGATGAACAGGTTAGTCACGCTGAAGTTTAAACTTTTGAATCTATTTTACGAGACAATGTAGTGCGTATAATAATAAATAATACTAGGAATGCGTCCAGGATAGAAGTCTGGTAAGTAAGTTTTCAAAAGCTTTTTTACTGACACCTTACCAAACATTACATCTCCCTATTTCTGGCGCTGTTCCAGTCCAAACTTTTCACCTAGAAGTTTTAGAGTTTTCTGGATTTTGTTTCGGTGACTCGCCACCCGTATCAAAGTATTCCAGAACCAAGTGCGTACTATGTAACAGTTTTAACCTACGAAATTTGCCTCTATTAGTGGGCAATTTTAATCTATTGGCAGTAAAATTCTGAATACCAGTCTCCATCTTACGGGAAAGCCCAGTACAAGATGCGGAAATTCTTATCTATTCCCTACAGGCTCTCTGAAAAATGTCTAAAACGAATATAGAACCAGCATGACCTATGGATATTTCCATCTGCATCCTGGAATAAATTTTCAACAAATGTTTCCCAGATTTATACGTCTACGTAGAATCAAAGATTTTTTGATGGCTTCTCATGCCTAGAAGAAATCTGTAAGTATTCTCAGTCTGGAAATTAGACTTCCAACATGAAGTTATTTTGCTACTTTGAGTAAAGGTATTGAGGTATCGAGGTGTTTTTTAAATTGTCTGTTACATGTTATTAAAATAATTAACCTGTTAATTGCTATATTTCTTGTTTTTTCAAATAGAAAACAATGCCCTTATACAGATAGCAAGTTTGTTTTACATAAGAGAAACAGTTTTTATTGATTCGTTTTTACTGTTTACACGCTAACGTTACGTTTTGTGTCATATAAAAGGACGATATAAATTTTGAACAGTCACGGGACACCTGGAAGATGTGAAATTATTTTGTAGGTTATCCGTCAGATGTGTTACATAGTAAATAACACTGTATATACTATAGGTATGCAAGATTAATGTGGCAAGACAGATTGCGCACAGTCACTTGCGCATTACCTACGACTACGTATAGTACATATATTCAATCATATAGCATGGAGATGCGTCGCCACGGCCTATATCGCTTCGCCAAGAATCTAGTTTACCCTCGTCTATAGATGTTTCTCATCAAAAACTGTTTTTCTTTTAAAATCACTGTTCTTGCAAAATAATTTTCTTAGATGACATCTGAAAGAATTTAATTATTTTGCCACAAAAGCGAATATTTATTTGGATTAAATTATCTGTCTTCGAAGATTAGAGAACAATAGAGGGGTTGGAATTGCGAAACCAAAGTCACATCGAGTTGATTGGACAAAGTTTGAGAGACAGAACACAGAAAGGTTTGGAGCGGTGTGGTATTCTTTCGATGTGTATTTTTCTTAGCCCATTTCATATTTTGATATAAAACTTGAAGATTTACATGTCAACAAAAATACCTTGTTCATACGTTAGCTTGTAACGGAACACACACATCAATTATTAACACATCCGGTTATGAAAATATTATTGATTTTTTTTTTTTTTTTTTGCTTCATAAAAAATATATCTCTGCTATTGATAAAAAAATTTTAATTAATTTCCAACGTTAATAAATTTTTTCGATTGAAGTTTCCGTTTGCCATATTAGAACAAAAAAAAAAATGCTTGTTTAATCTGTGAGTAAATTCATAGAATTTCAAAAAAGCCATTATAGGAAAAAATAAATGAAAGTTAATGACGGTCAAAAGAATGGTGTAGAAAATGTTGAAAAACTGATCTTGGAGTTATAGCTTGGAGTTGTGCAGAATCTTTTTTCAATTTTCTACAACGCAGCGATATTGAAAAATTTCTATTTTCTACCTGCAATATGGACAATGATTTTGGCTTCCAAAATATTATACTTATTTTGGGAAATCAAGAAGCATTTAGGTTTAGGTAAGGAAATAGAATATTTCTACAAACGACCAAAAAATTATAATGATAGTACGCAGTCATTTGTTATTATGAACACAAACTAATTGTTTTTTATATTATTGGCAGTTATTTTTAACAACTTTTGTTGTACACGTACACCACATTATATCAGTTTATCGAGGTTGAAATTAGACTTCCACCTCAATGGAGGATAATCAATTTTGGTATTTTTTGGTAAGCAATGAAAACGTAGTTGCACGTCCGACCAGCCCAAGTAATAGAAAGTCCCCGATTCGACTCCCGATAGTTGTGTAATATTTTCACAGTCATATTCAAAAAGTATAGCTTTGATTTGGATTCAAAAAAATGAAAATTATCTTAAGTTTTCAAAGCTTTTTGAAAAAATATTAAATTTTTTATGTTAGAATGTTCTCCAAGCCTAGAATAACGCACTTTCATCCTTCAAATTGGTCCAATGGCTTAAATATGGTCTTTTAAGAATGAAACCATGATGAAATTCTTTTTCGATGATTTTCTATTTTCTGTTTATAGTCCTAAATTCCAAATAACGACAGATGGCTACAATTCCAAAAAATCAAAATTGATTCAAGTACGTATTGATTACATTTCACTTTTAACACAAATAACAATCAATAAATAAATATCTCTATAATAATAAATAAATAATCAATAATTATTGATTGTGTATATATTTTTATTTTAAATGTGGTTTGGTTTGAAATGTAATAACAATTTTGCAATACTTAACCTAACTAACACCAAAACCGGGACAAATAAAGATATTGATTATAGGAATATAATAAATAATTTAATGAAATGTCCAATGTACCAATCCAATATGTACAAATTTTTAATTGTAAAAATTATAAAATAAATTATTGCGTTTATAATTTTCCCATTTAGAAATTTTGGATTTGAGATCATTTTGCGGGTATGGACTAAAAGGATGTAAGAAATCATAACTTCGATATCCATGAAAAATCAGACAACGAATTGATACTTCAGAAATTTTTATTAACCATTTTGTTTATGGTTTCAATATTTATGATCTGTTTCATATTTGGACAAAAAAACTGGGCTAAGAAACATATTTAGAGATAGGCGAATTTTGACATTTTACGGTGTTTTTTGCACTGGAGACGGTATTTTTAAGAATAAAAAAATATTTAATTTCAAATAAAGTCAGTACAACTCGTTTTACAAGACAACAGCGTGGTTATTTGCACCCCTGTTGCACGTACAAATGTGTAGATCTTGGACCTCGTAATCAGGCAATTTGTCTGTATAATAATTTTGTAAATTGTATAATAGAGAGGAATAGATCGAGCATTGTGACTGCAGTCAAAAATCATTTAATAAATATTTGTCTATACTCAATTAGAAGAAGTTTCGCTGTGAGCTTTGGTCACGAGATTCCATCTCTTGAAATTTAATTATAAACAAGCACTCTTTGTTTGCTGAGTGACTTACAAAGTGCTTCGCAAAATTGTATTAAGAATAGATTTATGTACACTTATTTAAATTTATTCTATAAGGATATTTCTCTCTTTAAATTTGACTTCTTAGTTGAATCGATAATAAATAATCGATTTAAATTTTACATATAATTATATTGATTTCATTTTGATTGATTAATTAATTTTTCTTTGATTTTTTTATCTTGCGTCGATTCAACTGGGAAACTTGGCTTTTTTGACTACTGTAATTTTACAGCTTTTATTTAAATATTTTATTTATAAGTACTTCATCTAAGTACCAAGTGTATTCCAAAACTTCCTGAACTTCCTCAGTGATATTTGGAAGGCATTTGATCATTAGTATCGTGTGTCCGGCTATGTTTACCGATGGGTTTCTATGGTTTTCTATTTGGTTAGCACAAAGTGAATACTTTTATAGTTCCTTATAAAGTCAGCCATAGTTGTATATCGTCCTCTTCCCTTCATATGTCCCATCCTATTTTTTTACTTTTTCTGTACAATTATGTTTTGTTTAAAAAAGAATGAACACAAAATTGAATTGAAGTCGTTACATACTATTAGTTTCTATAAATATTGTAGTATTCTTGCTCAAATTCAACGGGTTTTCTATTGCGGTTAGAGATATTATTGCAAAACATTTTATCAATTCAATATTAAATAATTTACAATAATTTTTTTTCTATGGTCAGTATTTGATAGAAGTTATATATATTAAAGAAAATACAATGCATGTATTTTAATGTGGACAATTAGGCTTTTGAAAAACAAAAATAATTGAAAAATAAATCATGGAAACACTCAAATCGGGATGAAAAATAAAGTATGAAATTTGATAAAAATTAAAATTTTTGTCGGAATATTCTTTAACATTCTAAATTTGAGTCATAAAAGCACATGATTAATTTATTATCTTAAAACTAATATTCTATATTTTTAATCTTTATATCACGTGACCTGAAATGATATGACGTCATGATGGTAATTATTAGTTGTTTATGTCAGTTCAGTCTAAACTGTTATCTTAATTAGTAAAAAAAATATTTGAAAGTGTTATAGCTTAAGCATTGTTCTCAATGAATTATGTCAGTATTCTCAATATTACATACCGCAATTACGTCATGAAAATGCCTTTTTACATAAATAAAAAAGGTATAAATTTTAATATAATTTTATGGTAAGAAATCGTATTTATTTTACAAAAATATTCTCATTTTTTTGTAACTTTTAATTAAAAAATCAATATTTTAAAGTACTTTTTTTTTTAAACACGGTAAAATACCCTATTATTATTACGTCAAAGCGCGTTTTTAGTTTTTGAAATATTATCACTTTTAAGCTACATTCAATACCGTTTATTATAAATATTGATAATTCATCAAAAGGCTAATTTTATATTAATAAGCAATGATAATTTATTAATGTTTTGAAGTTATATTTCTTTAAGCGTGTTATGAAAAAATGATGAGAGTGAACTTTAAAGATACGTGATCACCGTCACACAAAATTCACTAGTTGAAGCTGTTGTTACTGTTATGTTACACTTAATGTAAGAAAATATATATTTATTTATTGAATTTATCAAATTTAAACTGAGCTTTAGTGACTGTGTTGACTATCCTTCTCCAGTCCTTTTATTATTTTAATGTAATTAATTATTTGCATTAAAAGATCAATTTTGTATTAATAAGCATTGATAGCTTATTTTTTATTTTTTTAAATGTGTGTGTGTGTTTTAGCTATGCTATAATATTTGATGTGTATAATAAATAATAAAAAATTACACGTCTCTACTAAATAATGTAATCTAATAACATGTACATATGAATCTAATTATTGTAATTATAATTACTTAGTACTATTAGTAAAAACATTGGGTTCATGATTTTACAAAAATAAATCTAAAACACAAAACTGATCACAGAACTTCACTATGGTGAAGTTGGTAAATTTAAAATCTAGAGTAACAAAGCTTAAAATAGAACAAATTGGGTCTAGATAATTGGTGGAGGTCTAAGGCCCACATCAGGCTATAGAACTAATTGAAGTATTAGAAGAACTCCTGTTCGTGAAGTATTAGTAGAACTCATTCAACCATTTAGATTTGTGTGAATATTAAAATAATAAACCTTTGTGTAATTAACTTGTAATGTAATTTTGCAACATTTCAGAATTTTTATTTAATATTATATAAGAGTTTATTATACAGAATGTATAAAAATATTATTTTACATTATCTTTAGACCTTATGATGTGTAATACACATTTCTAGTTGACCATAATGAATTCTTATACACATAACTCGGTCATTATGTTTATATTGTCTGACCCTGTTTATCTTATTATCTGCACGATTTTCTAAGATCTTTTTAAGAATCTCAGACCATAGATTCGTAACTAAACAAACATTTTAACGGGGTTTTAACGATAATTTTTGAAGCTAAAAATTAATTATAGTAGGATGAAATCCCTTAAAAACTCACCCCTTCCACTTCCTGACCTCAGATAGCCCATAAATTATTTTTCCTTTCTTTTTTATTATATTATTATCCTTTTCCAATGGGTTTAATCCCAACTATATTTTTTTTTCACTTTTTACTATTTTTAAAGGCTTCTACCATGGTCTATAGTGCGATAATTTTAATTCACATTTAATTCGAAAAATTCGTTTCCTGTTTGTCTATTTCTCACTGTAAATACTCCTTTGCTCGACCAAAAACTGAATAAAAATTGTTCTACTTAAATACGATTTTGTATTTAATATATGTAAAAATTATCAAACTAGAATTTTTATTTGCAAAGAATCTCAACGATTAATACTCAATAATTTCTACAAGAAGGCCAGCATATACCGTATAATAATATTTTGACTTAGATAGGAAGACCAGCATAAACTGTATAATAATATTTATATATTTGCTGTATTCATATAAATAATAGTTTTAGCATTAAATTGCTAATATGCTAATTAAAACAAATTACATTTAAGCTTCCTTAAATTTATTAAATAATAATAGTTATTAAAAGGAAGTTTATCATTATAAGAAGTCTTCAGAGCTGTAAAATTGTAATTTATAACCAAGCAAAGATAGTTTATTGGTTTCCTTTTACGGCCTTTAGACATTATATTATCTGCTGATCCAGACAAAAAATTTAATTAGTTATTGTAAAAATTGCTATGAAAATATTTCAAAAATTTCTGGTCGAAATTTGTTAAATTTAATATAAAAAAAACATGGGTGCATGTACGTTATGTACGTGTGTCAGAAGTTATACTTCTTTGGTAACATTAAAAAACAATTTTTAATTGTATGCAAATAATTAATTACAATAAAATAATAAAAGGACTGGAGAAGGATAGACAACACAGTCACTAAAGCTCAGTTTAAATTTGATTAAATTAAATAAATAAATATTTTCTTACATTAAGTGTAACATAAATCATAACAGTTTCAACCTGTGAAATTTGTGTGACGGTGATGCGTGTGCATCTTAAAATTTCACTCTCATCATTTTATCATAACGCGTCTAAAGAAGTATAACTTTAATAATCTTTATTTCTTCAAACATTCGCCAATATCAAAGCCATTCTTAATTTTTTTAAATTTTAACTTACAAATTTTCAAAAAAAATAAATTAACTAAAAGTTTAAACCATTTTTCTTAATTCAGACATTTTTTGATATTTGTGTTCTTTATTTTTCTTTTTTTTTTTTTTTCTTTGCAGGGGAGCATCTTTAGGTAAAGTTTTATGCCTATTTTGCCTACCCAATAAAACGGCATTAATTACAAGAAATTGATAAGATAATATAATCTATCGACATATTTTATCTGATGTACAAAACCATTTTCGTTGGAAGATAAAATGAAAATTAGGGTATTATTTTACTGGCCTATTATGAAAAATTAGACTAAAATTAATTTTATTTACACTTTCATTTGTGGCAAAAATGACTAGGCTATGAAGAATACATTTTTGTTGTAAATTTTCCATTTATTACTAATTTGAATTTAATGATAGGTTTGCTACGTTTTTCACCGTTTAAACGATATCACAAATAAAGAAAATTATTATTTTTATCAATATTTGAAATATTGTAAGCATTTCCAATTGAACCGTTAGAATCAATATGGCTATTTAAATTTTACACAAAGAGGCCTTTTAGGTAAGCTTTGTATACTTTTTCAAAAAAAAAAGACTCATTTTGAAATAAAAAGAAGTAATCGCAATCATTTTAAATGTAGAACACCTGCTTTTAATCATTATAGGTATATAATACACCTTTATGTTGCTTGTACGTAAATTGGGCATTAATTTCAAGTAATATAATAAATTTCGACATTATTTTTAACCATGTGATTAACCGTGTTAGATGTCAAACACCTTATATATGGTTAAATAAGCAAATATTGTGTATAATACTGTCCAATTTTAAAAATAAAATAGTTATTTTTAGAAACTATTTAATTTTAATTGAATAAACTGTAAAAATTGCACAGTTCACATCCAGCCGTTAAGTATTATTACCTTTAGCACGTATTTTTACCTGCCTTGGGTTTTTCTTATTCTTTGGTATGTAAGTATGGTATACTTTCATACAATAAATTTGAACCAACGAAATATATGGAAAGTCTATAGTGTATGAAATTTTTAATACATGGGTGATTTTATCACGTACTCTAAATATTCTTTCAAACTTAATTAACAAAAATTATTATGCTTGGAAGAAAGCGGTAGAGTTTAAGCAAGTCTTGAATTCGGACTTAACATTACAGGTAGTCAAAATTGATTCAGGAATAGTCAATAATTCTATATAACGATATTTGGTCATATTTTGCTCATATCGATCATTGTAGCTTATAGAAATAAGTTTCGTTTTTCAATTTTTACCTAAATCAATTCATAATGCTCAATTTCCTTACTGTGGATCTATAACACAGAAACTACTTTCTAAGTTCCTTTCGATAATTTAACGAGCTCTTAGGATTCGTCAAAATGAATAAATCTATTGAAAAACTTATACCGAAGCATTTTGTGCGATTACAAACACTTTCTATGTAAGTAAAAGTTTTGGTATTGTGTTGTGAATATATTTCAAAGTTGTTTCATTTTATTTGAATACGTGTGTGCATTAAAACCATTACTAAATATTCAGTAGTTTTTATTTTTGAATCGTTTCTCTTTGTGATGTTTATGAGGGCTTGCTTTTACAATCCATACCCAATAGCAGGACAATTAAGGATTACGATTAAGCGAATATACAGGTGTGCAGTTGTCCAAATCGACATGAAGAAATTTGTACATCAACTAAATAGTTGTTTGTTGGATTTTTAACAAAATTTGGCGCATAATTCGTTAAATTTAATTCATAGCGGATATTTTTCATGATATTAGCCATTCACAGACTTATTCTGATTATTTTACAGTTATATAAAAACTTAAAATGTACGCGCGTCAGAATTTATACTTCTTTGGCATCATATACAAAACAATTTTTAATTGCATGCACAAATAATTAATTACAATAAAATAATTAAAAGGACCGGAGAAGGATTGAGTCAACACAGTCAATAAAGCTCAGTTTAAATTTGAACAAATTCAATAAATAAATATATATTTTCTTCATATTAAGTGTTACATAAATCATAACAACAGCTTCAACCTGTGAATTTTGTGTGACGGTGATCTTAAAATTTCCCTCTCATCATATTTTCATAGCGCACCTAAAGAAGTATAACTTCAAAAATATAAAAAATTTATTTCTAATATTCAAAATCTTAATTATTTAACAATAAACTAAAATAATTTTCAAAATATCGCTCAATTTCACCCCGAAAAATTTATTATATTCGATGAAGGATTTGTGAAATAATATAGTGAAATTTTTTTTATAAATTTTTGGTTTTGTATGATAACTTCTACCCATAAAACGGGATTATTTAAAAATTAGATGATCGATTACAAAAAGAACTCTTGAAATCTTATAGATTGTTGATTACTTCAAGTGCCAAATAAACTAGATTTTTTTATTTTTGGATCACAAATCAAACCAAATACTGATTCTGGTTATTTCAATCATTTTTAAGAATTCTAATAAAATCATATCTGAATAGGAAAAATATTTGGTGGAAGCGCATGGAAATATACCACATAATGCAATTTAATATCGTTAATCTTATGAATAAATAGTTAATTTCGCTTCCACCAAAAAAACACATTATTTTGTTATTTAAAAAAATAACAATTAATACTTTGAATTGAGATCCAAACTTAAGCTTATCAAAAAGATAAATTCTATGAAATTTAACGACAATCTTTCATGAGAAACGTTGAGATAAAAAAATACATGAGGGTATATTAAATTTAGCTCAAAGTTAGTAGTTAAGGCTTAAGAATGTGCAGAAAATTAACAATTTTTTGACATAAATGTTCAAAGTATTACTTAATTAGCTTATTTTCATCTGTTTTGCCGTCATTAAGAGCAATAGAAAACTGAGACTAAGTTTGTGATTGAGCAAAATTGTGCAATAAATTTCCATTTGTCATAAATTCGCCGAAATTTCAATTTGAAGTCTGTGAATCTTTTACGTCAAAAATTTTATTAAACTGTATTTATAATGACTTTTTTGTGTTATGATAAAATGATGAGAGTGAAATTTTAAGATGCGCGCACATCACCGTCACACAAAATTCACAGGTTGAAGCTATTTTTATGATTTATGTTACCACTTAATGTAAGACAATATATATTTATTTATTGAATTTTGCAAATTTAAACTGAGGTTTATTGACTGTGTTGAGTATCCTTCTCCAGTCCCATTTGTTTTTATTGTATTTTAATAATATAAATAATTATAAAAAAAGCTTTAGCATTCATACTCAATCATTAGTAAAGTATTTAAAGTAATTAATACTGTTAGTTGTTATATCCTTTTGTTAATATTTAGAAATCATTTAACGCTCAGACGAATGATTTTCGAGATAGTACTTATTTCGAAATGTATACCGGGAGTAAGTAAATATTGAGTTTTGAGCAAATGTTTATTTATTTCTTTATTTTTTGGAGTTAATAATATAACTTTTTTTTTTAAATGTGATCAAAATAAGTCTAAAAAGTTGTTTTGACCAAAAAAATAAAAAATAGTTGCTCATAAATAATTAGATAAGAAGGTTTTGAAATTACACCCGAATTTCTCAAGGAAAACCAATATTTCCGATGAGTGTTTGATGATATTGTTTTAAAACAAAAATTTTGGATCGTATTAAAAAATATATAGAATAATTTTTTTTGGGTTTTTGAACTTACCATGTTGAATATTTATTTGTAATTCCAAAACAAAAAATGACAAAACAAAAAAAAAACGTGAATACAATAAATTCAACCACACAAATCACAGAAATCCACAGAAAAAACGGAATAAATCAAATAATATTCACAAAACACAAAAACAATTTCTTAGATCCACAATTAATCAAAATGCGGAAAATTGGCAAATTATTTTGAGTAAACAAATAAAAAATATAAACAAAATTGAATTAACAGAAACATACAGAAAAATATAAACAAAATTAAAAGTAGAACTGAGAACACAACAAATATGATCTCTCATCTCTGTTTAATTCCAAACTTAAAATGGAAGACAGAGATCCAAGCTGTAGCTTACTTTATTTCGTTGATCTTCTGAAATCATGGTCATACCATCATGTACAAAATGTACAGGGCGTCATCCTATCGAAAAACCAAACGTATTTAAACAATTATTGAAAATACGAATTCATTCTTATAATATTCTGCATATAGACCAAGGTAGAGGCCTTAAAAAATGGTAAAAATGAAAGGAAAAATAAATTACGGGCGATCTGAGTTCGGGAATTAGGATTTTACGAGTAAAACCCGGTTTATTTCGATTTCCAGTAAAACTACAAGTCCAATGGAAAAAAAAATACATGGCACAGTTGTAGGTAATAAAAAGATCTACAACTTTTTTTGTATTTACACTTTTGAGGAACTTTTGTTAGTGTTTTGTTTGCTGGAAATCGAATTAAACCGTGTTTTACTATTAAAAACTCACCCCTCCTACTTCCCGAAGTCAGATCGCCTGTAATTTATTTTTCCTTTCATTTTTATCATATTATCTTGCATTTCCAATTGGTTTCATTCTTTTTCCCTTTCAAAAATTATCTACTTTGGTATAATATGGCTAAAGGACATATAGACCAAAATGATAATAGGGACACGTTAAATGGACCACCATGTTTAAATCCTTATGGGCCCAATAAATGGCAATTAAATAGTAGTAATGATTATAATGGATATTTGTAATAAATTATTCTTTATATATTTGCTGGAAAACCATGGACCTTTTAAGGAAGCGGTTATTTTTGGGTGATCATTTTAATGGAGTCGAAGCGTCAGAAAAAGAATTACGTCTTAGTTACATTTTATAAAAATTTTACATAAATTTATATACACCTTTAAACAGGGATTGATTATTATAATGATTTTATAAATTATTTTTGAATATTCTCTATAGATGTCGTAGTATCTGCACGGTGTCTATATAGTTATCAAAAAAGATTGCCAACAAATGTATTTTGGAGTGTGGTGCGTTTCTGTATGAACCATACAAACATACAAATTACGTTACAATGACTGATTCACTTCTTTGCTGTATGAAGAAGTCATGCCTCCTCCGTCTTTTTCTTCTTCTTGATTCAACTTCTTGCTCTCTATACAGCAGTTTGAGGTGAGGTACATTAAGGATCTTAGACCAACCAGCATTAAGGCAGATAGTAAGTAGATCATTAAATAACTGAACAGATGTTCCAAATAGTCGTACGTAAATACATAGAATTTTTTTGAATACATCAATAAAATCAAACAAACAAAGAATTAATAGACTACCAAATTTGATAATCAAATATGTATTACCAAAAATACCCAATTTGAAATTTTAGAAGTTATACTTCTTTAGGCGTGTCATGAAAAAATGATGAGAATGAAATTTTAAGATTCATCATACAAAATTCACAGGTTACATGATTTATGTGACACTTTATGTGGGAAAATCTATATTTATTTATTGAATTTTTCAAATTTAAACTGAGCATTATTGACTGTGTTGACTGATCCTTCTCCAGTCTTTTTATTATTTTATTATAATTATTTGCAAGCAATTAAAAATTGTTTTTTAATGATGCTAAAAAAGTATAACTTCTGACGCGCGTACGTAGGTACACGCACCCTTTTTTTGGAACATGGAATACAGATATTTGTAGTTTTAAAATTTTGTAGAAAAGCCCATGGCCAGATTTTAATAAATGTGAGTAGTTTAAATACAATATGAATTATTTTTTGATATCAGTCAAAAACTCGAAAAATAAGCTCAATTGAGAAAATTATTTCAAAGTTTAATCATTTGAAAGGCTCGATTAATCTCAAATGCAAACTTATTTTTGACAGGATGGGTTTTAAGGTAAATCACTTCAAAACATTAAATTTTCGCCTGTTAATTAAATATTTGTGAATTAATTTTCTATTTTTTATATCAAATCCGAATTAAAAATATAGTTGTCAAATAAAAAAGCATTTGACCCTCATTTAAAGAGGGCAAAGAAAAACAACTTTAGGTCAAAGGTTTAACCTACTTAAATTCCTGAAAATTTGAGGATTATCCAATTATTTAAATAAATAATTAAATTTTCATAAATAGGCAATTTTAACAAAGGTCTTATAGGGAAGTGGTTTTATAGTCGCTATATTTTGATAATTTTCGTCCAGATTTGATCGAAAAACAAAAATATAACAAAAATTATCTGATTAAGTTTAGACATTTCATAAAGAAATTTAAAAAAAATTTTATTTAAAAGATAATTCATGCAAAAAAATTGTAAAAATGTAATAAAAGATTGAAAAATATTCATTTTTTGAATTATACTTTAGGCAAAATATATAACATTATACATATTTTTTGCCTATAATAAGTATTTATAGGCAAAAAATAATCATCGGATCCCATCTAGAACCCAGCTCATAAATGTTAATACACACTTATATGACCTTATTCACATCTGTTACTTAAATAAGGAGCGTGCTTCTTACAAGCTGCTGACTTAAATTACGTGTAATATACATTGTATTTCTTTGAATTTTCGCACACAAATAACTCAATAAAAACTAAATGTTATGAAATTTGGTCTGTGAAATATTCACATAAAAACGCAGACCTTAAAAACTAGCCCTTCGTTTTTATGTGAATATTTTGCATACCAAAATTTATAATCATTTGGATCAGTATTGCTTGAGCTATATGTGCCGTGAAAATTGAAAGATTTTACAAAATGGAGAGTGCTTTTAAGAGCTATGCATAGACCATTTTAAGATTAATCAGGTCTTTCAAAAGGATGAGTTTTTTTTATGAATTAAAAAATTAAAAGCCTGTTAATTGACGGCTACAATAAACGATATCAAAGGTATTTTTATTATTATTCCCAAACCTAATTTTATAGAAAAATTATAACGGCATCTTTAAACGCCTCAAAAATAAATTTACTTTATTTACGAACAAATATCGTCTTTTAGAGAACCTACATATTTCAATTATGTTTTAACTCATTTAATGCAGCACCAACCGCCTTAATATAATAAATATGAGTCCCCAATCAAATGTTTTTTTATAAATTCAGCGCTGTACAAAGTCATATTTTGATGAGGTCATTGTCTGTTTAGACGTCAAAAAATCACATATGCTTTCAAGAATTAAAAAGGGGGGTGATTAATAAGTAGCATATGAAATTTTTTTAATTCCTGTAATAGTCCCGGTGCCCATCAGCATATTATATCATTTATAAATCACTTGCTAAAAATGTGTAAATTATGATTAGTAGACAAATATTTCTAAAAAGTGGACCAATTAATTTTTCGGGATCCATAAAATTTTTGACTGTCCTCACAAGATTCAAATTAACGGATATCCGATTTTTTATTGTTATTGTAATAAGAAAATTATTCATTATCCGAAAATCGTGAAAAATAACAAATTTTTTGAAGGGAAAAATTTTGTTTTGACAATTTTTAAGAAGAATCTTCCTATTATCACAAAAAAAAAGTCGAAAATTTTTAGTGTTTCGAAAAAGTAATCGACCTACTATTTCGAATTTTCAAAAGTACAAAACATAACTTTTTATTGATAGCGTGGTTTTTAACTTGGTTCGATTCATGTAACGAGACATTTTTGAGATATAATTCGAAAATTTTCTATGAGATAAGAAATGTAGCCAACTTAATCATGTCGTTTTTATGGGATCACAGCTCATAAATTCACTCTCATCCAAACGCGCCAAAAGAAGTAGAACTTCAAAAATGGACAAAAAAAAAAAAAACTATTTTTTTAAATTAAAATATTAATAATAAATTTGTTCTTTATTCAATAAAAATAATAATAATACAAATAATAAAATAGTAATAAATGAATCAGTTTTGGTCTAAAAAAACAACCTATAGAAGATACAAAAAAACAAAGAAACCATTTTGTTTTTATTTATTTCAAACATTATTATTCTTAATATATTAAATAACATTTAAAAATTTATTTTGTTAATATTTATAACAAGACAGAGCACACAGCACAAAACAGTAAGGTCTAAGTCACTAGCAATCAAAATGGAGCTGTATTTAAAAACAGAGGGAGATATAAGACATAATTATTTAATATGTCCTCAATTTTTACAACCAAAACATAACATAATATAATTTTTTATGTAAGGAAGCCATTATATGATCTTGGCCAGCCTTTCTTCTCCCCCTTTTCATTCTAAATACACCACTGATACTGGGAAGCTATAGACCTCACTCAGCCTTTAAAAATATAATTTAAATTAAAAATTTAAAAACATAAAATTTAAATGTTCAAATGGATTTGTTGATTGTCGTCTGGTCACTGGTATTATCACTTTATTTACACTGTGGATAATTCCATTGGTTGCAATTTGATCACATTGTGTTACTGAAGCGTCAGCGAATCGTACACGATTTTGTCCATCATGTCCTTGCGTTAATGTATATGGACTTAATGTTTTAACGGTCTTAGTGAATGGGAATGATTGGTATCCAATGCCCGAGCAGCATAACATATCTGGAATAGAAAATACAATTATTACCCAATTTCATGACCACCGTACTAAAAAATGGAATAACGAGTCCTTACCTGGAATAACATGTAATCGTAATAATTCATCAGCCTTTTCTGGATTATTCTTATAGGTTGCAAGTACTTTAGCTGGAACTTTTTCAAAAGCATCATCGGTTGGTACAAGTATCGTAAATGAACTGTTGCTTTCCGCAAGTTCTTCCTCTAATTTGGTACCATTCAATAATTCAGCGAATGTTGTGAATAATTCTGATTTTTGAATGGTTTCCAATAACGAATCCTTGGGTGGAATCAATACTTGATTGACTTCTTGAATCACAGATCCGCAAGCTTGTTCATCGGCTGTCATTACACGGGCACAGTTGATTGTTGCCTTATTGTAAACGGAATTGAAAAATGGTAACTAAAAACAAAAGAAAATAAATTGTGAACTGTCACAGAACGTCTGGCAGATGTGAGACATCGAAATTATTTTGTAGGTTATCCGTCACATGTGTAACGTAGTAAATAACACTATATATACTATGGGTGTGCGAGCTCAGTGTGATGAGAGAGATTACGTACAATCACTTGGGCATTACCTACGACTACGTATAGTACATATATTCCATTATTGAACGTGGGGATGCGTCGCCACGGACTTAATCGCCACGCCAAAAATCAGGTATACATCAAAATAGATTATTACACCGATGTTCCCTAAACTTAATTTTGGGTGTTTAAAGAAATTCCGTTTACTTACCGTGTTGTATAAATTGACTCGTAATTGTTGTTCCCCAAAATCGGTATCCAACATGTCGTTGTTATGGAAGTCACATGTTTTAATTTCATTTTGTACGATATGATAACGGATCAAATCACGTAATTTTTCTGGATCATTTTTAATTTGTTCCAATTGTGGTGCAGCTTTTTTAATCGCTTCATTCGATGGTGCAATTAATGTGATATTTTTACGATTATCGATATCATTTAATAGTCCAGATTCTTTTACCAAATTTTCGAATTCGGTTAAATTATGTTTTAATAATAATTGACTGGCGTCCAAACCTATCGACAGAACAAAATGGATACATATAAAAACCGTTCTTCTATCTAGTGGCTAAAATAAGAACTAATTTTAATACTTTTTGAAACTTTAAAGTATCATATTCGATTCAAATTATTATCTGGCCTCGAAGCGCATTTTAGGAAAAATAATTGACAGTTACAACCAGTGTTGGGGCAAGACGAAAATTTAATGTAGGCAAGAACAAACTACTTGACTGAAAGTCTTTCCTGACCCATTATCCCTATAAAATCGCCAAAGATTTTTTTAAATCTCCGTTGTTAGGTTTTCTAGAGTAATTGAGCTCTAGGAAAACCCAAAATATTATTTATATTACGACTAGATGGCAAGTTTTTGAGATATTGCTTGGAATGTATCCGAAACTAAACGATTATCACAAAATTCTCATATACTGTCTTTGCCGAAATAATGCTGAAAACCGCAAAACTCTATCTAATTTTAAAGCTGTGTACTAAATTTGAGAAATGGAGTTAAGGATGTTTGAGAGGTATGTAAAAATGCAAGGAGACGAATGAAAATTTAGTAGAACGTGGACAATCCGAAGCAGTGGGAAATAATGACACCTTACCTACCCATTACTGACGTCAAAAGCAGTTTAATTATAATTAAATCAATTCGATAAGAATTATTTACTTGACAAGAAGCACACTATCTTATTGGAATGATGAATAAATTGCACTTACCAGAATCAGGCATGAGAAGTGTATCAATAATATGGACAATACCATTTGTGGCCATAATATCATTATCAATCACTTTTGCCTTATTTTCAATAATTAAATTATTGGACACATCACGTTTCATGCTAATTGGTGTTCCATCCATATTATGGGTGGTAGCATTAAATGTTATGGCATTGGAACAAACTGAATGGCTTAAAATATGATGTTTTAAAATATCTGAAAAAAACAGTCCATAAGTTTAATTTTTTAGGGACTAAAATAATGATACAAAAATTATTGAAAGTGACGTAAACCGGGACGAGCGTGCTGAGATATGAGTAGTTTGGGCAGATCTGATCTAAACTTTCCCTTAAGTTCAGGTCATAACTCTAGGGTTTTTCCAGAAAAATTGGTGAGTTCCAGAACAATGTAACTGCCATAAGTAAATGGAAGTACAGAAAACTGCCGTGATTAAATGCTACGCAGAAAAAAAACCCTTTTTGACGTTTCGATAACGGTTACTTCACTTCCAAAATAGTCATTTTCATGTTACATACTTTCAGCACAGCTACTGCCTTTCTTCAATTTTGCCAATACTTCTGGTTGTAATTGTTCGAAAGCAGCATCGCTTGGGGCAAACACAGTATAAACTTTATCTTCTTCGAACAACTTATTTAAATTGATTTTTTCCAAAACTGTAAAAATAAAAATTCGGTATTTAGGCGTTATTCGGAATCGAGGTCATTAGGTTCTTCGAATGTGGCAGAGTATTGAGCGTTAGATCTGGTCTAACTTACTGAAACTATGGATACTAACTTTGGCTAAATGTTCGTAATTTATTGTTGTCAGCAAATATTTGACTGAGTGATTTTGTGACCGGCGTCATGACACCATCTAAAACGTGGATAATTCCATTTGTGGCCATTTGATCTTTTTTGACAACTTTAATGCAATTGGCTGTGGTTAAAATTTCCTGAGATGAAGTTGGATACATATTGATGCGAATTGTACTGTTATCGTATTGACTGAAAAAAAAAATGTTGCAAAAACATCAAAAATTGTTTCTTTTCGGAGTGTTTGGGAAAAAATATGCGAAAAACAAGGATAAATTACCCTACAATCAAGGGGTGATGAAAAAGTAAGGATACTGTTTTGGTTAAGGAGAATAAAATGATAGAGGTCCCAAGAAATAATTATGGAGGAAAACTTACCTGTGAATAACATCGCCATTAGATAAGTCATTTATTTCTACAAGTCCAGGAACAATATGACTTTGGATCAATTCCCGTGATGATAATGGATGTTGAGTTGTATCGCGTCGTTTACGATCACCATTTACATACATTTCAACTTCATTCTACATAGAAAAAAACAATCACCATTAAGAATGTATTCAAGCAAAAAATGATTTCTAGAATGGGTCAATAATCTAACTTGGAGAAAAATCTAGCCAAAAATTTTTAATAAAATCGTCTGAAATCACTTTTCGAAAGACAATAGCTTAAAAACTAAGACGATAGCTTAAAAATTGTTCAAAATCATTGACTTACGGGAATTTGAAATGAGGGGAAACTAGTTTTAAGTGAGGATTTAAGGCTATAAAAAATTTGAGAGATAAAATGTCATCCCGCTTACTCGTAACAAAGCATGGATTTAGAGCAAGAAAAATTACAGTGGTATGGAAATATGGTATGCATAAAGGCCAGGGAATTTGAATCTGTACCATACCCTTCCCTAAATTTAGAAACTAATCTATTTATTTACCATTTCCAATAATTTTTCACTGAATTCTTTCAAAGCTTCATCGGTTGGTAAAAATACGGTAACATTCTCATTTTCAATGGTTCGATCAATTCCAGTGTTTGTCATCATTGTGGAGAATTCTTTTCCAGAAAGTTGTGAACATGTTTCTGCCACCGTTTTTAAATCTTCAATTTGTTGACATTTATTTTCATCACCTAATGTATAGCCGTGACAGCATTTATACTTGATGACTAATGTTTTCACACCTTCAGGTGTACTAGTTCTGAAATCAAACAAGAAAAAAACATTTTGAAATTTGGATAATGGACAAAATTATCTTTGTAATAAATACAGCCTTAGTATTGTAGATTTTTTTGGAAAAGTTCTTAGTAATTTATTTACGTTTAAATGAGAATTCCTTTCGGATACAAAATTCATTTTTGAAACATAATATATCCTAAAGGATTCAAAATTTTTTTAAATAATATAAATTATTAAATTGCTGGACTGGAGAAGGATAGTCAACACAGTCAATAAAGCTCAGTTTAAATTTGAAAAATTCAATAAATAAATATTTATTTTCTAACATTAAGTGTAACATAAATTCTCACATTATATGAAGGTTATTTTTTTTTTTAAATTATGTTTACTGTCATGGCTAGATATTTAATAAGCGGTTTTGCGGACAGCTTCTACCTGTGAACACGCGCATCTTAAAATTTCACTCTCATCATTTTTTCATAACGCGTCTAAAGAAGGTCTTCATAAAAATATAGCAGAAGCAAGAGCAAAGAAAGTATCTTCACCATGCCTATGAGAGTGAGAAATGATTACTAATTGTATCAGGAGAATATGATTATTCAATATGTATAAATATATTATGAGTTCCTAATAAAGTTTCTGTACCATTTGAAGTGTCGTTTTTATTCTGTAGACAACTAACTTCTTCATCATGTCATTTTTATGGGATCGTGCAAACGCGTTAAAAGAAGTATGACCTCAAAAATATATACAGATTTAGAAACAAAAATTTCCTAGGTGATATTTTTTGCATTTCAGGTTAAAAGTTTTTTTTTCATTTTCTCTACATTTAATATTTGATTAATTAATTTTTTTCTATATTGTATTTCAATTTATATTATTTCATTGTGGGTCTTTAAGAAGATATAGATATAGATATATATATATATATATATATATATATATATATATATATATATATATATATATATATATATATATATATATATATATATATATATATATATATATATATATATCAAAAACTTAGTAAATAAATTGTTGAACACGATATTTTGTTTAGATTCTAAAAAGGAAATGCTTTAATAATATTGATAGAAGTATAAAGAAAATATTTAATTCTAAAAATCAATATTAGAATATTTAATAATAGAAAAATAAATATGAATTTATTAATATTAAATATTTAGGTAAATAAATTTTTCAGATATTTAATTTTAAATTCATACAGAAAAATATGTTGAGTTCAAATAATTACATTTAGGTCGTAGGTAAATACATATGAATATGTTTTGCAATTTTATATAGAAACGTAGGTACTTTATAAAAGTGTAGTTTTAAAAACTGCGACAGAAGCGATAGAAAGCCATGATTTTACCAACATATGATATTTTTTCTATATTTTTTAATAAATAATTCTAAATATCCCAAAACTTGTTAATTGCCGAAATTATTTTATTTTTTTATTATTATTTTTAATTATTATTATTTTATTATTATTTTTAAGATATTTCGATAATTATAAATTTATTTTGTTTGTCGAAAAATTTGTAAATATTAGCAAATTTTTAGAGTGTTTATCGACATCTTCATAAGTTAATTAACCATTCTTGGAAATAAATTCGCTGTTTGTCTTCTTAATTATCTACGAAAAAATGTATCACATAAACATGATTATGACATAAGAAACCAAACCAATGAATAGAATGACCTTCATTTTAACAACTAAAGCAATTATTGAATCAATTTATTATTGAATTTATTTAATATTTATCATAATTAAAAAATATTAAATTATTAAAAAAATATAAAAAAAATGTGTATAGTGAAAAAAATAAACTGTCATCGTTAGCAATATTTTTAAATGACATCAAATTCTTTTAATTAGCTAATCTGTTATTATTATTAATTAATATTTGTAAGGTTTCTTGGCTTAATGAACTAAACAATTTATAATAATATAACAACAAATCTCAAGTATACTCGGCAACAAAAAAAATGTAACGATTAGAATATCTTTTGTGCTTATTTATAATTTAAGAAAAAATCGATTAGCATTTATTATACCAGGCTTATATTAAGCCAGATGCACGCTTACATGCTCGATATGTATACTTGAATAAATAAAAAACTCAACGACCTGAATTTTCCACACTTAAAATTATAAAATACACTAATTTTATGGTGTATTTAATAATTTTTTCAGTAAAAAATGAATTTTTTAGTTAGATAAACGAAATTAACTCTGATTAACAACTCAATACAACATAAAAATCGAGTATTTAATATTAAATAGGAATAAAAATTGAATATAAAAAAAGTGTCGCATTTTTTGATTTTTGGTGTCTAGAATTTTTAACGGTTTTACCAACTGGACTTCATAAATTTAGTTTATCGGATTTATAAACTTATTGAAATTTTTCATACATGCAAAGACCAGCAAGCCCATATAATCAATTAATAGTACGTTTAATTAAAAGCTGTTTAGATTATTTCGCTCCCGTCTTGTAAACCATAAACTTCTTCTAAATATAGATTTGAACACCTGATTGATTGATTTTGATTTTATATTTAAATATATTATTTCCAAATAGAACGTAATTTTATGTTTTATTTATAGCATGAATTTTTATTTTTTTGTAATATTTAATGAGCATCCGGCATTAAGTCATGTAATACTGAAATCATCAGATACAAAATGTCCATCATAAAAGTATTTGACCACATAAATTCAAAATGCGATTACACAAACATTTTATGTGCATTTAACGTTTAATATTCCACGTTTAAGCTTTTTACACTCGACAAATCCCTACTGTTTTAAATGTGAATGTAAGTTTGTTTGTGACGCTTTCACGTGAAAACTACTTAATCGATCATCATGAAACTTTGTACACATATTCTTGGAGATATTAGAAGTTACAGGATAGGATACTTTTTATTGAAAAAGAAAAGAAAAAGGATTTTTAGGAAAGAAAAATAAATTGTTTCTAAAAAAATCTTAAAAGCTAGATACTTTATCGCCATCTAACATTCCAGTAATGAAGTTCCAACTATCAGCACTGGAATACTGTTGCATTGTATTATCGACGGTCAGGTCAATAATATCCAATTGACTATAGTTTCAGGTGTTTGGATTTTTCTATATTTGTTGTTATTTTTTCCAAAATTCAAAATTATTTATTTTTGGTACAGAGATATATATTTTATTGATTCATTTCTATTGTAATGATATCTGATACAGATTTAATGGCTTCAATGCGAGCAAAGGTGTGAAGAAAAGCTAGTATAGAATATGTCAGATTATATAAGTTTGTAACGCTAGCTAATATTTTCGTTCATACAATCACCTAGTTAGTCTATTTTCATCTGTCCGTTCATGCGTATGTTATCAAGACTCGCAAACCGAAGCGATTTGAAATTGGAATGGCGTATTCTAGATTGTGAGTTTAAATTCGTTAATGACCAAAATAAGTCCTTTGTATGTAAAGGATCCTGGACCCAATTTTTAAGCTATAAAAGATAGAAGAAAAAGCTAATAAGTTCAAACATAACTTCATATTATTTATTATACATAACTTCATATTATTATAACTGGATAGACTGGATATTTAGAGTATTCTATGAATGGAAATGATTACAAATAGTTCAAACATTGATACTAAATCATATTTTGAGTATCTAAACAATTAACTCTGTTGTTATCTTCACTTGTTAATTATTAATATAGTTTCATAGTAATGACATACTAGCGTCAAAACGTGATGACCGTAATTGGATTTAACGAACGTTTTACGAAAACTGAAAATTGTTTGGAAATTTTTCTTAGTATCTCACATTGTCCTATCCATAAAGATTTTTCTAAACTTTACGTAAGCTTATTTTCATGTTTTGGTTGAAGGGGAGGGAAGGGGTATTTGTTGTTTCATCCTGTATAATAATAAATAATTGTGTAAAATAATAAATCTATTGTTAAAATGCCATGATAGAGCTTCATTATTCAACTTATAACTTATTATTAATATTTATAAATAAAAATAAATACACTTTTTACGTCTTATATAATAATAATAATAATCGGTATTCATGTAGAATATTTAATTATCAAGTACAGAAAACCTATTGAAAAATCTACAATACAAGTTGTCCACCAAGCCTTGAACAACATTAATTCACTGTTTTATTAAAGTTATACATCTTTAGGAGCGTTATGAAAAAGATGAGAGTGAAGTGTCACACAAAATTCACAGGTTGAATTTATGTTACACTGAATGTAAGAAAATATGTATTTATTTATTGAATTTTTCAAATTTAAACTGAGCTTTATTGACAATGTTGACTGATCCTTCTCCAGTCCTTTCATTATTTTATTGTAATTTATTATTTGTATGCAATTAAAAATTGTTTTTTTAATGATACCAAAGAAGTACAACTGCTGACTCGCGTAAATAACGTACATGTACCCATTTTTTTTTTTACTTTCGAATCAAAGCCAACATAAGTTTATTTAAAATGTATTTTTAGACTATTAGATCCAAATTTCGAAACTAAAACCAAAAAAACGAAATTTGTCTAAAACAAACCCTAAATTTTTGCGTAAGAAATTTGTAAGGAAAAAGTTATTTTTTATTTAGAAAAACTTTAATTTATGGTCCAAAATTTTTAAATTTAAAGTAACTTGAAAGCTTCAATCCTAAAAACTTCAGCCCAAAAAACGTCATTTCGCAAATAATAATGTCAAAAATTTATAGTTTAGGAAAAGTTTTCTAACTAATTTTGATAATCAAAGACGAAAAATTAAAACGATCTTTACGTCTTCAAAATATAATATAAACCGCTGTTTTAATGATAAAATTTCTTCTTCATAAAATTTGTAGTTTCGTGATCATTTTTAAATAATGAAAAGAGAAATCACAAATTAGGCTCAATGAAATGGCTTAAGAAACTGAATAAGGAGCAAATGTTTTTTCTTTTATTTTTTAGGAACACATAAAGATGAAATTGTTTATTTTTATGATGATTGAATATAATTTAATTACAAACTCATGTTATTTTAATTATCCGATTGACGAGTCCTCTATTGGTCAGTATAGGCAGACAGGCGTACGTGTCAATGATGATACAAGAAGCTTAGACCCTTAGACGTCATAAACAATAGACGCGAGATATATGTCATAAGTCGTCATGTTTCAATGTAACTAACATTTATATAATGTTCAATAAATAAATTTAAATGTATGAATTCTGATAAATAATTAATTAAATAGACCATAAAATAAATATTATTATAATAAGCTCCTTGAGTATCTCTAATCTCTTTGAACACTCAATAAAATGGCGGGAAAACCTTTACAAGCTGTAAATAATGAAAAAAAATAGGCAAAATGTATTCGGACTTACTTGGTGGTACATTCATATTTGGTAAGTGTTTGTGAACAACTTGAAAAGTTAATACTTCCAAAGAATCCAATACTTTCAGTGTCTGCTTCTTTATCATCATCTTCGATAATCTCCTCTTTTTCCGTACAAACATTTGGCCTGTAAAACAAAACAAAGCAAATTTATTAAAATCAAAATTATTTAATTAATCAACTCACATTCAAACATTAAAATTATATAATTAGTGAGCTGGTAGTTTGTTTCAGACTCAGTGACGGGGCTAATCCTTTGATGTGGGCAAGGTACATTTCACGAGGTCTTTTAAAGGTGTACGAAGACGTATTTTATAAAATAAAAGCCAGTTAAAATTAACAAATTTTATTTATAAAAAAATAAACTTTGTTCCTAGACAATAAGCAAAACATTAAAAGAATGAAAGATACTGAAATCTTGTTGCCTTGAATCGAAATTCCGCTAGAAATTTTTTAGAATCCATTGTATTTCTTAAAAAATGGTTTTAATTATTATGAATTTTATAAACTCCTTTCAGTCGAGGCATTACATAAATTTTTAAATTCGAAGGACAATTTTGTCTAAAATTAAATTCATTTATAATACATACGTGATTTCGGTGATAAATTCGCCAAAAAAAAACCCAAAAAATTATATATTTCTGTTTTTAAGCTTTCTTAAGCAGTTAAAGTCTAAGAAAATCAAAAATAATATTTATTATACGATAGGATCGCTTCGAAATATTGAAACTTGAAATTTGTTCGAAATTTTGTTCTCGGCAAATTTCAGTTGATTTCTGAAAAACTATACATAAAATCGTTAAGTAGAAGTTGTTTCAGAAATCTACAGCTTAAAATACACTTATAAACAGAATTATCTGAAAATCGGAGATCTATCTCCAAAATTTTCATTGAAAAATCGAGGCAATATTTTCGATGAAATTATCATATTTGCGAAATTTAGCTTGCAGATTAAAAAAAAAATTGAATTAACGTTTAGATGCGTACTGTTTAAAATATCGATTCAAAAACGGTCCAAGGTCGGTATATCGAATCAGCAATATAGAATTTTTTATTCCAGAAAAATTTTTTTTGTCGATTTTTAAGAATTTTTACAGAATTACAAAATTCATGTAGTGCATTACGAATTCATTGTCTTTTCCCTTCGCATTACGCCGCTTCTATTGAAGCATTCATAAAAAATATTAAGTGGTTTGACCACAAATTCGACTAATTTGTTTTTTTATTAATAAAACTAAAAATGCCATGCAATAAAATGCAATCAAAGTACAAATAAAGAGTAACCAACCACCAGCTCACTCAAACCATCACATTGTATTGTGATTTTAATCATATAGTAGATATTCACGGATGTAGCTAATTAATTGTGCTAACATTAAAATATTTTATTAACTAAAACAATGAATCATTTGTTTTTTATACCTACATTGAATTGGTTAGTTAGGCAAATGTCACACTTACCCCACCCCCGCGCTCTCTTCATGTTTAGTTATTTTGTTTATCAAAACATTTTATTAATTTTAATCATTCATTCTAGAAAGTTTTCGTATTAAATATCAAAACTTGAAATGCTACTAAGTATCTGAAGAATTGGATTTTTTGGTAGAAATTCAAAGGGTCAGATAATTATTTTCAAAGAATTAGTTCACTTATCCATGTTTTTGAGCGTACAAATTAAAATATTTCGAAACTTGTCTATTATATAGCTACTAGAGGCATTTCAAGGCCTTTATTCCCAACCTCTAACTCCCTGGTTTAGTTCCTCATTTCCTTCAGCTAGTTCAATAAATTTGCAAAATATGAAGCAATAAATTGTCTAATAGAGAGAGATAGATCGAGCTTTGTGACTGCAGTAAATTATTAAATATTTGTCCATATACATTAGAAGAAATTTCGCTGTAAGACTTGGACACGATTTTCCATTTCTTGAAAATTAATTATAGGCAAGCACCCTTTGTTTGCTGAGTGACTTACAATGTGCCTCGCACAATTGTATTGAAAATGATTTATGTTAAGATTTTTATTAGCAAAGCTTTCGATCCGGAAAAATCCCATACGTATTTCTAGGGATCTTATGTTTTTAATGCCTCTTTTTTTTATGCTCCAAAGTACTTTGTTTATATACAAATAAGATCAGTTTAATGAGTAAGTTTATAAATCGCAAAGACATGACAAAAAATAGTTACATCGAAGAATTAATGATATATTGTCATTCATATTTATTGAACCGTTATAGGTTATTAACAGTCATTCACCGCAATACATTTACAAGATATTTGCATTGGATCATGTTAACAAAAGAAGTGCTAATCAAAATTTATTTAGATTTCTGTTTAACAATGGAATCAGAATTACAAACGAAGCAAAGTGGGCAGACACTTAAAACCATAATTCAAAAAAATTATTTAAAACAAGAATAAAAATTTTAAAACATCGATTTTAGATCACCGGGCTATCGTGCCAATAGACTCCGGGCTCGATTTTGTGTGCGGGAAAATTTTCATTCAAGCCCTAACCATGTAAATGATAATAAATGTGGCTTTAATATTAAAAATATTGGCCATGCGTTCCCCAGCTCAAAAAAGTGGGTACCGGATCTTAAATTAGAGGAATACCAGACTAACACTAGAATGCCACGGCTAGCACGCAAATAAAAATGGTTCTGAAAATTTATGCATTCTATACATATAATACATAACAGTAACGAGTCTAAAGAATAGCTATCAATGATAAGAAATAAAATCAGGTCAAACTATAAATTTCGATCTCTTCTGGAAGTTAGTTTAAATGTCAATCAAAAATTCGACTCAGAACTCAAACTGAAGGAAAATCATGTAAGATTATAGCAAAATTAACTGACTTACCCTTTCCACCAAGGTGTACGTGCTGGAATACCACCAAACATTTCGAAAATATTACCAGGCCATCTACCAAAACCGGGTATATCTTTCAAAACTACCCCATGGCCACCAGAACCGAAAATGGATCCACCATTATTTTTTGTACCAGCTGGAATATCAATGATACCAAAATCCGTGTCAGGATTCTTTGGTACCGATTCTAATGTAACGGATGTAGATGGTTTTTCAACATCACCTTTTGGATCCTTAAAATCGGGCGATAATGGTTCACGATCTTTTTCAGCACTCGTTTCCTTCCTATCTAATTGATGGACACTTTCTGCTGGATTTAAATCGTCATCGTGTAACGCTGAGAACCAATTACGTAGACCCGATGATAATTGAGGCTGTAAATTACTCCAGGTATGTTTGAAGAAGACATCATCATCATCGTTCATAATATCTTCAAGTACTTTTCTGCAAACAAAAATAAAATTTTCATTAGTTTGATTATTTTAAGTCAATTGTAGCTATTTTCTACTATGGAAATCTCAAATGATCAATATAAATTTTATACTTTGAGATATTAACAATTCCGGCAGAGAAGGAATGGACATTTTGCTTGGGCACTGGTGCCGATAAGATCCTATTGCATCGCCTGCTCTGGATGGTTCTCTCTGCATGTGTCAGAAGGCATCCTGGCCTTCAGGTTATAGATTTTGCAAAATGAGGGAATGATTTTTCACAATTCTGTTTTTTGCAATAGATTAAGAGAACATTGATAAAGGAACATTTTCTATCCATCCTATAATTATTTTTTTAATTCCATTTGACATGAAATGAAGAGGGAAATTTGGAAAATTTTATTTATTTTTTATCTGCTTCATTTTTGTGAAATCAAAAATGCCTATTTCATTATCTCGAATGCTTTTCATAAACAATACCTCTTTTTTTGGAATGAAAATTATGCTTTGATCTTCATGTCAATGAAACAAATTGAATTTTATTTTATTATCCACTTTTTAATTAGTTACTTTGACCTTAAAAATAATATTTTTTATTTATTTATTGTTAAATTTAGATCAGATTGCAAAATTTAATATTTAATCATTATCAATAACAAAAATAATATAATAAAATTACAAACAATACCTACATCGAATTATTATTAATAATATTTATAGAATTAAATAGAATTTATAAAATTACCTACATCAACAAATTCAACAAATTATTTATAATAATTTTAAATATTATATATATGTATCGATTGTTTATATTATTTTACATAATAACTAATTTAATAATTGCTAATCAATCAATATAATATGATTTTATTGATAGTTATTAATTTATCCAATAAAATAATACATAAAAATCTATTTCGTTTGTTTCGGCTCTATCGAATTAGTCCTTTTTTTCCAAATACTAGCAATAGTTCTGGGAAGGCTTATAATAAAAAGAAAATTGGAAAAATTTGCCAGAAAAATTTTTGAATTAACTCAAGATAAAAATTAACGATGGATTGAATGCTATCAACGTGAACTAATTTCTTTCGAAAAGTTATGTAACTTAAAACTGAATGAGTTTTCAATCAAATCGGTCCAGTAGTTTTTTTATTGAGGATAAACTAAACCAAATTATTGTTTTATTTTATTCTTTGTGATAAATTGGTCGTTTTGAACTTGCTTGGGTCTCACATAGATCACTTTTTTTGAGATTGAATTTATTATTTTTAAATGAATGCACTATCAACACCATAAAGTTAGGAGTGTCACCAGACTCAGCTACCAACCAAGAGATAAAATCTCAAGTAATGGTGATATTTCGGCAAAAAAAAAACTATATTATAAATGTTTGGGGTCTGTGAAGAATGTTAAAAAAAATGGCGGGATATATTGAATGTACATAGAAAGGGAGCAAACTCAATCAATCGTCAAAATTATAGTAAAGTAAGCAAGCAAGAAGGGTAGAGCGAAGAGAAGTCATGACCTTGTCATAGCCCCCCCACTGAAGGTTAATTTTATTTTATTAATAATTCAACGCACGGGAATTGTTTAAATATGAGAAAAATCTTGATTTGCCTGAAGAAAAATAAATAATTAATGCATTTTTTCAATTTATTGCTTAGTATTTGTAATATTCGCTTGAAGAGATTTACCGCAACATTACAGGACATTGATATCAACATTCATTCAAGCTCATTTGCATGCCTTTTTAGAACCTTTCAGCATATACTTGTTAATTTTCGATGTCTAATTACACGTTAATTTTAGTCTTAGAATTTTCGAAACATTTATATCAAATCCAAATGAATTTTATTTCTATTGTCGATTTTCTCCCATGCCCAGAAACATTTATAATGCATATCAAGTGATAATATATTTAATGGGTCACGTACCAGGATTCTCTCACAGAGATCCAAGCTGCTTTTTGAGCCTCTGAGGCTTTAAGATTAAAATTGATGTTTATTCTTCAATGTTTCGTGGAACTAAATCGCCTGACACTGTCTAACAGGGTCATATTGTTATGGGATCATCTTGGACACTCTGACCTACAAGATGTAACGGATTCGCTTGCGTTGAGTGAGAAAGTCTCACACAGTACTCCCACCTAAGCCTGTTACACCTAAAAAAGCTCCAAGATACACTAGATTAAAAAGATCCTTAGGCAAGCACACCTTGATTCTTGGGACTTAACGGATGGCATGCGACAAGCTAAGTTGTGTATAATAACAACTACACCATTTAACAGTTCCCGGTTTAAACTGATCAGGATACAGTTGGCAAGAGAAGTGCGTCTTTTGAAGACTGTCAAGTAAACTTGCATGCTCATAACATTGGGAGACGATCGTGTTTGGAGAACGATTAAATCTCTATTCACGTCATTTTCACTTGTAGAAATCTTCAAGATATTGGATATAGAATGTTCGTGCCTGAGACTTTAAATCTTCGATTCACCAAGGACACAATCACAGCTGAGAAACTTTTGTTTTAGTAGATAAAAAACATCTCTGAAGTTGTTTAGTATCGTAAGCTATTCCTTAACAATTATCAAAAAATTATATTGACTCAATGTATACCAAATTTTTTATAACATTATTTGCAAGTAATTAAAACAACTTGGACGTGTATTTCGATAGTTGTTTTTCTTTTCATGTGTTACCGTGTAAATAAACATATAGATTTATTCAATTATAGTAACACATGAGTGCGATTTTAATGTACGTGTTGTTTTTTTTTGTTCACTTGAATTATTGAACATAAGGTCAAAAATTTTAGTACCTTTCTGTGAAGTAGTTCAAAAAAAAAAAAAGTTAACCGCTACATACAGTCTGTCCTTCCTACTATCCTCGTTAAAAAGTTTCTTAAATTTGATAAGTTATCAAAAATTGTTTACAAAATTACTCATCAAATTTATTTAAAATAAAATAATAATCAAGTTTTTTATAGATTTTAAACGTGATTTGAATGGTTGTTCTAGTTGTCGCTTTTTTTATGTTACGAAGTATACATTTGTTCAATCATTAGAAAATCAAATATCACGTTTTTTGCATAATCAAACATGCAAATAATGTGCTTTGAGTTGTAAAACCACTGCTATACATGTTTTTGATAACTTTAATACGATACAAGCGATTAGACATCCAGAATCCTCTAACAATGTAGAAAATGTTCTTAGCTATGATTCAAGAAATTCGTTTCAATTGTTTGAAGATCATGATAGAGATCTTTTAATGATCTGACAGCCAAAGGTTTTACAGAGTATATTTAGAGGGGAATCGCAACCGCTTTCCTTGTACCTAGACCTTTTGGCACTTCTTTAGGAAACTCCATCTGAAGCAAAGATGCCTTCTAGCAAAAAGTGACAATTATATTATATTGGTAGGGCAGGTTACTTCGTTCTTATCCAAGCGATGACAATGTGATCAATTAACCGTCCCTATTTTTTAATAATTGGTCAAACTGTCGCTACCCTGAATTCGAATCCGCAACCTCCTGCCTAAGTAGTATAAGTAAATGTATTAGTGCCTTTATTCACTTGATTCCTGATCTGGTTCAGCCATGAGTTTATCAAATTACAAAATTTTGTAGATTCAGTACGGAGCTCCCGTCGATGGTTTCCGAACTGAGGTTGACATTATTACGTCACACGTTGATAACGATTATTTCTACCATTATTTTCACCAGTATATATTTTATATAATATATTATTTATAAGAAAATTATGGAAAATCAGAAATTATTTAAACATTTTTACATCATGGCCCATTAAGTTATATTTAATATTATTTATTTTATAACATGATGATTTATTATAAAGTTTTAAAAAATTCATTTAAAAAAAATTGATGATTATTTTATTTTTTTTAAAGACCAAATACAGTTAAATATGCATTTAATGACTATTAAAAAATTTGCTAATGACAATCCAAATAGCCTACTTATAAAGTTGACAGCTGTAATAAAATAATCGGTGATTTTGTTCTGTGATCTTGATTTGAAAGTAGAAGACCATAAAAAAAAAAAATTAATTTATATGACTTGCAACAAAAAAACAACAACAGATAATTGGTTGCATAATTTTTTGCTAGTAGTTTAAAAATAAAATAATTTCCATAACTGTTAACTTGATTATAAAATGCAATTAAGAGTTTTTTTGCTTGACTCTTTTGTTTTTTGAAGTAACAGTTCTCATAAGTAGGTAATTGTTTTTGTGTTTTGCACCTTTCCAATGTATGCATGATTACATAACTGGTTATTTATTAATGTTTACAAAATTACCTGAGGTTTTATTACATTTTATATCTTAATATTCAGAAAGAAAATACGTAGTTCCTGTTCAATAAAGTTTTATTAATATAGAAAAATGGGTGCGTGTACGCTTATGTACGCGCGTCAGAAGTTATACTTCGTTGGCATAATTTTAAAAAAATTTTTAATTGCATACAAATAATTAATTACAATAAAATAATAAAAGGAGACAGTGTTGGATTAAGGCTAGAGCCTAAATTTTGAGGGGCGCCAAAGTTTTCAAAATGACTAAAATTAAAAATCGATTGGGTTTTCTGTAAATTGTAAGACCACATTTTTAAGATTATTTTATTGCGCTGTTACTATCGAAATAAAGTACCATTTTGAGGGTTCAGAATAAGTTCTCTCAAATCTATCAATATTTGGCAAAGATATTGGAAAAATTAATTTTTTGATTCTTGTGACGTCACAAAAACAAACAAAAAACTAGTTTTGCTCTTAAAATCACAATAATTATCCAATTTTGGCGAACAAAGTATCTAATCCTACTAAATTTCAGTCGTTGTTTTCAAATTTCTAGTTAAATTTAACATGACTATAATATGAGACCAAATACGAAGACCCAGTTCATGATATTTCCTATATACGTTAAAAGTAGCGAATTTATAATATAAATATTGAAAAGTAAAATACGGTAAAATTAGTTGGTTTCAAAAAAAAAATTCACTCAAATCGGTCCATTTTTGGCCAAGATATTGGGAAAATTAATTAATTCTTGTGACGTCACAAAAACCAAAAAATTAGTTTAGCTCTATAAGGCTCAATATTCATCGAATTTTGGCGAACAAAGTATCTAATCCTACTAAATTTGGGTCGTTGTTTTCAAGTTTTTGGTTAAATTAAACATGACTATAATATGGGACCAGATACGAAGACCCTGTTCATGATATTTCATATATACGTTAAAAGTAAAGAATTAATAATATTAAAATTGAAAAGTACGACCTAAAATTAGTTGGTTTCAAAAAAAAATTCACTCAAATCGGTCCATTATTGGCCAAGATATTGAGAAAATTAATTTATTGATTCTAGAGACGTCACAAAAACCAAAAAAAAAGTTTTGCTCTATAAGGCTCAAGATTTATCCAATTTTGGCGAACAAAGTATCTAATCCTACTAAATTTTGGTAGCTGTTTTCAAATTTTGGGTTGTATGAAACAAAACTATAATGTGTTACCAGGTACGAAGACTCAGTTCATGATATTTACTATGTACGTTAAAAGTAGCGAATTTATAATATAAATATTGAAAAGTACGGCCTAAAATTAGTTGGTTTCAAAAAAAAGTTCACTCAAATCGGTCCATTTTTGGCCAAGATATTGGGAAAATTAATTTATTGATTCTTGTGACGTCACAAAAACCAAAAAATTAGTTTAGCTCTATAAGGTTCAATATTCATCGAATTTTGGCGAACAAAGTATCTAATCCTACTAAATTTAGGTCGTTGTTTTCAAATTTTTGGTTAAATTAAACATGACTATAATATGGGACCAGATACGAAGACCCTGTTCATGATATTTCATATATACGTTAAAAGTAAAGAATTAATAATATTAAAATTGAAAAGTACGACCTAAAATTAGTTGGTTTCAAAAAAAAATTCACTCAAATCGGTCCATTATTGGCCAAGATATTGAGAAAATTAATTTATTGATTCTAGAGACGTCACAAAAACCAAAAAAAAAGTTTTGCTCTATAAGGCTCAATATTTATCCAATTTTGGCGAACAAAGTATCTAATCCTACTAAATTTGGGTCGTTGTTTTCAAGTTTTTGGTTAAATTAAAAATGACTATAATATGGGACCAGATACGAAGACCCTGTTCATGATATTTCATATATACGTTAAAAGTAGAGAATTAATAATATTAAAATTGAAAAGTACGACCTAAAATTAGCTGGTTTCACTAAATTTGGGCGACATTTGACTGTTGGCCAGCCTCATGTCACAATATATCTACTGTTACAAAAGAAAAAGGGCGCCATATAGTCTCGGGCCTAGGGCGTCTTCAAACCTAAATCCGCTACTAACTGTAGAAGGATCAGTCAACGCAGTCAATAAAGCACAGTTTAAATTTGAAAATAAATAAATATATATTTTCCTACATTAAGTGTAACATAAAATCATAACAACAGCTTCAACCTGTGAATTTTGTGTGACGTTGATGCACGTGCATCTTAAAATTTCACTCCCATCATTTTTTCATAACGTGCCTTATGAAGTATAACTTCAAAAAGTTACAGACAAATAAATTTTCACCAAACTTAACATTGAATATAATAAACCAAAAAGTTATTAGCTTCTGAAATTTAAATCTATCACAGTTGATAAAATATTAATTTTTTTAGTCGTAAATTGATATTTTTAATATTTTGAGTCATTTTTTTCTCCAAAATTGCTACATCATTGTTATGAAATTGATAAGATTTTAATAACAATTTTCTTGGATCAATAACTGTATTTAAATAACTTGAGTACTAAAATTTAAGTCAAACTTAATAATCAAAGTAATGATATCGATTCTGGGAATTGTTCACTGAGAATTTAAAAACACTTGCCGTGGATCAAGATCTCAGGCAATCGAACCAATTGATGGGTTCTAGTGAAAAACCTCCATGCAAAATTTTTACTTTTAAAGTATTCGAATTTCAAACATAAAGGCTTGAGTAGATTGGCATCACTTAGAAAAACAATATTTTTCAGAAATTCAACATTATTTATTCTTAAGTTTTTTTAACTTTTCGATGGCTTGATGGCTTCTCTTTTCGTAGAATGACACATCTTTATTGTCCAAAATAGGCCTCACTTTCGTCAATTAATTCTTCATGTTAGGCTAATTTTCAACGTATTTACTGCAAAATATCAATAATCTTTGGACTTCGACTTGGAGATCACAGTGGGTGTGAAAATAATGATTGATTTATTGAAAACTGCATGTACAGACAGTATGGAAACATAACTATGGCCTATGAAGAATGGCCATAGACCAAAGGACACTAAATCCCTGTTTTTGATTGATTAAAAGTTGTTGTTGATCGTTGTCGAAAAATAAGGGCCTCCTATGAAATCAAATATAAATTGATAATGGCTAGTATTGTCTGCAGTTAAACGTATAAAAAAAGTATGTATACATGTACCAAAAATATATATGTATTACGCTACCATTGATTTTTGCCATAGGACATATTTGGATTTCCAATAGGTATATTATCGTAAATTTATGTTTTAAGCAAATCGTTTAATGTTTTCACTGGACATCATTTTTCATTTTCAAAACTTATAAAAAACTTAATACTACGAAAATCTATACATAAAATTTTTCCAAATTATCAGTTTATTAACCATAATTGAATATTAATTATTCCAACCAGTACGCTCTTTACAAACCCACACCGCTTGGTACATAAACTTGGTATACAAATACAAAAATTTCCTAGTAATTTATAAATAATTTTCACATAAATATTGAATTTCAGACATATTATCAGTTAATTAATTAAAATATTTTAATTATCAGACAATAATTATTTCTTAATTAGGTAAAATAATACGTTTTATATTACAAAAACAATTTTAAGTATTTTTAAGCGACGTAAAACGGTGAGTTTGTAAATTCAATCCGTATGTTTAGAATATTATTGAAATTGTAAATTATTCGTATTTGCTAGTCTATGTGAACTTCTAAACTGTTGTTATAAATTTGTTAAATATATTTATGTCCAGGCATAATTATTATAAATATTTTTTCATTTGTTTGAGCTTATGTTTAAACATTTTTCAATTGTTTTTATACAAATGAAATTTCATATCGATTTTAATGGCTTTTATTTTTAAACTTTTTTGTTTTTCATAATTTTGCAATATATTTTTTTTTTTCAATTTTAAAATTTTTCAATGTAAAAATCATGACGGTTAAAAATTTTAATATTTTAAAGATATTATCAAATTGTTTTAAAATCAGTTTCCTGCATTAACATTTGCTGGGGATTGAGGAGTGGAGGGGTTTCCAAATATTGAGTGTATGAAACTAAAATTAGACTCATTGGTTGGTTGATTGCGGTTTTAAATATTATTATTATGATAAAAAATTATCATATCAAAATAATTTAAATTAAAAAATTGACAACGAAAAAAATTACAACTAAGAAAAACAAACCCTTATTTAAATACCAAATTTCAAAATGTTTTCAAGGAATCAAGGAACGCCATTCCGTATTACTTGGTCGATACAATAGTAGAAATTTTTACAAAAAAAACAAGAATGTGTTATTATAAAGTACATGTTTATAAAGTTAGAATTATACATAAAAGTGTATTGTTTTAAATGAAGCAAAATAGAATTCTAAAAAATCTAATGACGAATGTAAATAAATATTTATTTTCAACAATTTTCACAAATTGTCGGGCAATGACACATCTTAAAATGTCTATTAATTTAAACGGAAATCATAAGTTGAAAGATCAAATTAGAGAACAATATTTGAAAAATAAATTTTATTTTACTCTCTCAGAATTATTATTTATATTCTAATTTTCACACAGACAACGCCTTTACCAAACACAACCGCAAACGTTCGTTTTGACTGCCACTATGTCACCGTATACATTGGGCGTGTGAAAAATACTATTGATCATCGAAGTACAGTGACATTCACTTGAAATGATGCTATCAAATATCGGTGAAATGATTTAAAGCTTTACAGTTCAATCAAACAAATTGATGTAAAACTCCAAACCATAATATTAACTATTAATAAAAGTCTATTAACTGAGATATGTAAAATTTAGGGCTAACGGCTCCAGAAACCCACCTTAGCTTTCCTTCTTTAATATACATATTCATTTTAACTAACGATTCATTTTTGTCTCAGAAAATCAGCAGTATGATTGACAAAGATAAGAGATAGTTATTATTATTTTTATAACTTCAATTTTAGTAGACAACTTCTTTTATTTCGTCGGGTTTAAAAACGCTGTCTACGATTTTGGTGACGTAATACTGGCACTTAATATTGAGAATACTGGCAAAACACATAGAGAGCAAAACATAACCTAACATTTTCAAATATTTTGGTATTAATTAACATAACTGTTTATTTTGAACTGACAGATGGCAGTTTATACCAACATGACGTCACACTATGGCTGGATATAATTTATTTTTCACTACCGAATGTAACCTATTAAAATAAAGAAATTCGTAGACATGTCAAAAAACAATAAGTGTTCTAAAGCAAACGGAAGTACCAAGATTTGATGGAAGTTATCAAGAACGTGAACTTTATTTGGGGTTACCTATAAAGTTAATCCGTTAAGCAGATTGTAACCTTGATGAATTAACAATTAACCGGTTAATGTCCACTTTTGTGGTATAGAAAGTGATATATTGTGTTCTAAACCGTGATATACATTTTTAATCTTACTTAAATCATTATTTAAGCATAATATTTTTATTTATCTGGATAATTTCATCAATTACAAAATTCTTATACTTTGTAGGATAACAAATGAAATTAATAAAATTAAATTACGTTACCATAAATCATTAAAAATGAAAAGTTAATAAAAAAATAAAAATAAAAATAATTACTATATAAGATAAAGATAATTGGTTTGACATCTCTCTTCTATAGAACATTCTATTTAACAATAGAAAATAGTTAAATTAGAAAATTTACATGATTTATGTAAATAAATTGAATACAATAAGAAAAGAAAAAACATTTAAATGGTGGTGTTTTATTTTTAGAATAAATTATAAACAATTAAATGATTTTACTAAGCATAACTTACTTATTTACAATGAACATACATCAGAGCATAGCAATATTAGCATAGCATAGCATTAGCATACCTAAACGATCAATTAAATGGATTCGTGTAGGTATACATAAGAATTTATTACTTCAATTACTGTTTAGACCAGCCGCACATCATATGATTCGCATGCCCAACATTTTTTTTGATACTATACTTCTTTAGGCGCGTTATGAAAAAATGAATGAAATTTTAAGATGCGCACGCATCATCGTCACACAAAATTCACAGGTTGAAGCTGTTGTTATGATTTATGTTACACTTAGTGTAAGAAAATATTTATTTATTGAATTTTTCAAATTTAAACTGAGTTTTATTGACTGTGTTGACTATCATTTTCCAGTCCTTTAATTATTTTTATTGTAATTAAGTATTTGTATGCAATTAAAAATTGTTTTTTAATCATACCAAAGAAGTATAACTTCTGACGCGCGTACATAACGTACACGCACCAATTTTATGTCCAGCTTAACATTTATTTAGGACTTAATAATATAACAGCTCTTCGAAAATTCTGAGAATTGAGCTGTTATCTCTTTCGGATTCTACATGCTACACTTTGGAGGACATTAATTTTTCTGTTATTAATTACGCTCATACGCACGTAATTCTACACTCAACGCTTATGAGAATATTATAAAATTTTTTCAGAGTCTAGTTCTCATGGAGTAATGATATTATTGTTATTTTATCCCAAAACAAGACTGCGATTTGGTTGTATGAAAGCTGACTCGATATTGACAACTTGTTAATATTGTTTATAGTAGTAATTATGAGGCTCGAGCATATCCTTTGTGGTCCTGTCCTTCTAACGTAACCAACAAAACAAAAATAATATAATAAATGTTTTTTGACTCATCTGAAGAATTATTTTGAGATCTTTAGAGGAGACCAGTATTCGGTAAGGTCTTGAGAAAACTGTGTGCAATTTGAAGTCCATTTATTCAATTTAACCAGAATTTTTGTCCACTCATGATATCCTAATTGATTTTTAGTCTAACAAAAATTATTTCAATAAAACAGGCCTGAAAAATTGGAGCCACCCTAAAATTGGTTAAAATGTACAATCTGATCTAAAAAAAACTAGATGTAAGCAGTCAAATTATAGTACGAGATGAACGTATAAATGTAACAAAATCATAACTCTTTACACCCGACTGCGAAGAGGTAGGGTCAGGAGCGCAACGTCAACCGTAATTTTTTTAAATCTTCATATAAATTACCGCGATGTAGACGTTGTTTTATAAAACAAGTTGACGATATTTTGTATCAAAAATCAATTAAAAATACTGGCGGCCAAATTTTGATTGGAGCAACCTGGTAAATATATATTCACCTAATTATAAATAAACTTAAAAATTTGGTTTTACGGAAAAAAACAGCGATGAGCGCATTAATCCTGCAGACTATTATATTATTTTTGTTTTGTTAGTTACGTTTGAAGGCCGGGGCAATAAAGGATAACTTCGAGCCTCATAATCACTACTATAAACAATATTAACGAGTTGTCAATCTCGAGTCAGCTTTCATGCAACCAAATCGCCGTCTACTTTTGGTATAAAATAGCAATAATATCATTAAATAAAAACTTAAATAGCGTTAAGTTGAGAGTTCTTAGTTAGACTAGAGCTCAATTTATAATCGTATTTCTATATTGACAACTCTTTACAAACTCTCATTTTGGCATATTTGATTTAAACTCAAAAAAAATTATTTATTAATTTTATTCATAAAATTTCTTAATTTCAATAATTCATTGATTTCAAAACCTACAGTTTTTTATACTCAATAATCTGATATTTTCCCTGTCTCATACGCGGCCATTAAAAGTCTTTTGTAATAATTGCCTTTAGTCACCCACAAATACACTATCTGGAGACAATCAAATTCTTGTTTAAGTTTATGGAATTCCCCATGCGTATTTACAAATGTTAAACAGGTTTTTTTTCCAACTAATAGCTTCTGAACTAGTTTATTTCATTTGCTTAACTTTACATGTTGATATGGCTGCCAGATGAATCATCTCTTAAACCAAAACAAATATCTTTTTTTTTTATTATTAATTTTTTTAAGAACCACTGTGAATCATCTTAATGTTTTTATTTTGACTTTTTTGCGAGTCATAAGATTACTTTTACAGCATAATAATAATAATAATAATATTATGATATTTAAATAATTATCATATTTTAAAGACTTAGTAGCTACACCGAGTTCAAGGCTATTGAAACTTCTAGTCTTAATATTCACTTTAATATATTCAATATGGACACCATAATTCGATTTCCTTATAATATATTTGTATCAACAGTTTAAATTATTAACATAATTCAAATACGTTGTTCATATCAAGTATTCATTGTTTTGTTTACAATATATTTTGGGAATTGATTTTAAATCCAACGTTATTCAAAATTTAAGAAGAAAAAATTTTATCTGTTTTTAAAATGTTTCATTTATCTCTAACAATTTTTACAGTAAGGTCATGCATGGATCTATGATGATCACTGCCTGAATTTCTTTACTCATTCTTGAAATTAGCATCCACGCTTAGAGATAGCTATGGAATTTCAGCGTTTAATCGAACGAGTTATCGTGATAACGAACAGGCGAACACGTAAGAATGCAAATAATTGCAGGTTTCAACTTTAATTACATGTTTTAGACCGTATTTAAAATATTGTGATGTTTTTTTTTATGTACACTGATTGCGCCGATGGTAAAAATCTAAAGCCATCGCAGGAACGAGACCTCTCACGTAAATTTCAATAAATCCCTAGCACTTGCACGCTTCAACCAATCTCATAAGTCAATTCTGCATTGTTTTTTTCAAAGTTAAAGTCTTATAAACTTATCTCAAATAGATTTTAACACAGTTTATTTTGAACATCTATTTACAACGTTCATTGGAACTAAGAAGAAACTTAGGATCTTTGAGAGCTTCTTGAAAATTTTGAGTAGGTATTTGAGACAGTATGCAAATTTGAACAACACTTCATCTCAAGGCCCCACGTTCAGATTACAATTGTTGCTACTACATGTTTTCTCTTATCATTTGATTCGTTTCTCTTCTTAATTTTGCCTGACTGTTTTTATTTTTTGCTAACAATTTCTGGAGTTCGGGTACTTGTTGTTTTATGGAAGCTTCAGGACTAAGAGGACGCAAATGTTCCTTTCTCTCTGAGTTATTCTTTAAATGACGATTCGCCCATTTTTTGTTTATCAAGTACGTATTCTATTTAGTAGACTCTGAATCTGCGGTAAATATATCCCGATTATAAAACTAGGAAAATTCATAGGACGATTTTCTTTGCAATTCTTCATGTGGAATTCACAATTGAAGCTTTTTCGCATGTTTCAAATTCTTTTTCCTTCAAAATAATATATTTAATAGATAATAAGCAGTAGCCGTACTGAAGGCTTACTAAAAATGAAATCAGCAGAAAAGTAGACACTGTTAAGTCTGGAAGATGGACTCAGCCCGATTGTCAGTTAAAATTTAAGTGCATGTTCATAATAATTTGTTGAATGTGATGATGTATTCAAATGTTTAAGTGATGTCTATTAAAATTTATTACGTCTTTTTTGTTTGTTGATTAAAAGTAGGTTAAATATTTTCAATGTCATGACTGTATCATTTATAATTTATTATACTGTGGTTAAGAAATAACAGATTTACATGAATGTATATTAAGGAAGTCAGGTTTATCTGTTTTGTAAGATTCGAAGTTAATGGCCGTCAATTCATCTTGAAGTCTGTTTGAATCAGTGCCGTATGAAAAATCTTTTATCACATATAAAATTAACCACTTGATAGTCTTCTTAAGAGGTCTTTAAGTAAATAGACCCTTTTTTCAGTTCTCAGAATTATGATAGATTTTTCCAAAACTTTTTCTTTACGTATTACTAGGTCTTCGGTGACACTTTTGACAGACAATTTGTAATATAAAATGATAGATTTCTTCAAACCCCTTAATTTTGTCTATTAGATCATAATTAAAGAACGAAATTTCCTTGTATTTATTAGTGACCGAATAAGGAGATTTCGCACTAATGTGATTTCGCAGAATTGTTTTGTAAACATAGTTAGAGGATAAATATTTCGTTTTTTTTTTTTTTGAGGAAATTTTCGAAATCCTTATAATAATATAATTATAGTGTGAATAGGGTTACTATACACCTAAGTGTCAACAGAATTTTACCAGCATGCAGTTTACTTTTAGTAGGTGCATTGGAGCGACATTTTTCTTTATTACCCTTATGGATCAAATTTGTATAAAAGATTTCGAGAGAGTCGATTAGAAATGCCTATCAGCGACCAGCTCCGGTATATCGGTCGACCTCTATAGAGGACACTTGTTATTCCACTCATCGAAATTTTCCTTTTGATATAAATTTGATCCATGTATCTTATCAAGTAAGATTTCGCTCAAAAGCACCAACGGGAAAGTAACATGCATGCGGGCAAAATTGGACAATTTCAGAGATATCGACCTTAAGGTCTATAGTAATATTACAACCACACCAAAAATTTCTCATGTATTTGATCTATAGGACTTTTAATCGTCGGGCTCTCGGGCCATTAAAATTAGTTATTGAATTTCTATATTTTTTCTAATATTTTTTAAAAATCAAAAATTATCAGCGAAGACAACTGTCAATTTTAAATTGATTTAGAAAATATTCAAATATCAAAATTAATGATTCTATGTGGAAATTAATAAGTCAAACTCTGTAGCGAGGCCATATTAATGAAGCGTACTTCGAAAATTGTGACCTTATTACAGTCACAATGTGGAAATAAAATGTTACAGCTTAAAAAATTCCGAAAAATTGTTAAACATTATTCATACATTTCTCCGAAACAAGACAAAATGGATTCTGGGATGCTCAAAATTTATACAATAATAGTTTTGCAAGAGCACTTGGTGGAATATTTTTGTAAGTTCTGTGAAAAAATAAGCACCTTGTTGAATACCCTTCAAATTAAGCAAGTAAATAAACTTATCTACGCTCCTGTACTACGAAAACAAAATAGTTGTTTGACCAGATATATAATCGGCTTACGTATTTTTTGTTTTGTTATGGACCGGCAAATAACAAGTTTGCCGGTCTGATAAAGTCTCTTCCAAGTAGTCAATTTGGAAAAATTATTGTTTCAACTCTCAAATTTGAGGGTGGTATGTATACACGATATGGAGAGCGCAACGCCTAAGCGATTTTTAGCAAAACAAAAATTGAGTTTATTGAGTGAATCAGAGCGTTTTAGAGGCGGCTTGGCAGCTAAGAAACTTTCTGTAAATTTTAATATTCGTTTTTAACATCATAGGTGCGCTAGAAGAATCGTTTATAAAATTTCATTGCCGGTTCAAAATCAGCTACATTTTATTAAAAAAACGACTCTAAACAGGAGATTATTCTCGAAAAAATTGGGTAGAAGTGCAACTGAAAACCACTCGGAAAAATCACCCTACAATAGCTGAAGAATGTCCTCTATTCGGACTGATTACTCTTTTCTCTTTACTTATAAGCGCTTAAATTTATCACCGTTTTCAGTACTAATTCACTTAGATATTTGGGAGAGATAACGATATCCGTGGCGCCTCAATTTGACGATTAATTTTGATAAAACAATCCAAAATAAGACGATAGTGTTTAAGTCACATAAATAGCAAAATTTAAAACATTTTACAAAATTTAATTATTATTTTTTTGTTAAATGACTTTAATTTAAACATAATTCAAGCACAAATAATTGAAATTTAATTCGTCAAAAAAAAAATCAACACTTGTATATTTAATACAACTATTAAAAATACATGTACGCCTTCTTCGACTGTTATTAACTCATGGATTTGTGGCGTTTAGTTTGCACGGGCCGGGTTGGTTTTTGACCCCTACGTTCAACCTGTGATTAAATTACCCATGGATAACTCGACAATTGGTTTGCTTCGTCTTATTTTGGTTTGTTTTACCAAAATTCATCAAAAAATCGACATGCCACAGATATCGTAATCGAGCCAAGTCTGGATTGCATGTTATCAGACAAAATCGGTGCAATTTATAAGAATGCAGATTCTGGATTAAATTCTGGCAACAATTGGCAAAATGGAGTTGCAAATTTTCACACAAAGCCAAAAACATTGTTTAAAATCCAAAAAATTGAAATTATTCTCGAATGAATAAAAATGACCTACATAAATTATTATTATCGCATGTGCCCTCAATTTGCAAAATGGAAATTTTTTATTTTTAAGACTTTCAAAATAAAAAACATTGATTTGAGAGCTTACCTGCTTATGTCTTGTGCACATGATAAATTTATAACCAAACATAATACGAAAATCACCGACACACTTTTCGGCAACATTTTTGCTTTTCTAGTGTAAGCACTTGGTCAAAATAAAAAAATAAACAACAATCTAGGCGCTTTATAATTTGCTTTGTTCGCGTCTGTCAAATATTTTAAAAGAACTGATGAGAGGAATAATACAAGTTGCTTTTTATATATGTTGTTACTGACATTTGTATATATTGTATGACAGAGAACAAGTGATTTGAAAATGGCAGCATGCTATCCTTTACCGGTGTACATATGTTGTGCGTTATGTTGGAGGGAGATGAAGCGATAGTGGTGGCATCCTTAAATACGGGACGTGGACAAAGCAACCAACTGTATATTTATTGTTTAAAGTCAATTTGTTTATAATAATTCTAGAAATTGCTAATGTTTCTTATACACATTAATTTTATGTTTAAAAAAAAAAAAAAAAACAATCAAAATTCTTGGAATGCATATTTTTACGCATTTTTTGAATTAAATTTTTTATGGAACATTTTTCTGGAACTGGTTTTATTCTCTGCCAAATTTTAGACTCTTAAACTTAATTGAAGAAAACATAAATCGGAGAATTAGGTGCAAAATATGTTAGCAACACATTTTTTCATCGTTAAGAGCTTATTCTTTTGACTTATTCTTCATTCAAAATCTAAATTAGGGATATCGTCCAAATAGACCAATAGAGACCTTGAAATTTAAGTTCCAAGGTTAATTTGCACCAAAATCGCATCTAGTTGAGAGTACAACCACCCGACAATCGGACAAATGATAATTGGATTGTGAATTCTCTGTAAGATTATCTGGTCTAAATAATCTTCTTTGCCAATATAACTGACATTCCGGGTGAACTACTATTTGTAAGTAGCACCGAGAAATATCGGAAGATTTAGGTTTGGTTCATCACGAGACAAGTGACAGAGGCAAGTCAAGTGCCACCCAAGACACATTTGCAAATGCCGCCTAATTAATAAATGGTTTTTTTTGTCAATAGAACTTACATTCCGGGAGAACTATTTGTAAGAAAAACCGAGAAATATCGGGAGATTCAGATTTGGTTTATAACGATGCCAGTGGCTGATTTAAGTCAAGTGCCACCTGAGACATATTTCCAAATGCCGCCTAATTAATAAATGATTTCTTTTGCCAATAGAACTTACATTCCAGGAGAACTATTTGTAAGAAAAACCGAGAAATATCGGGAGATTTAGATTTGGTTCATCACGATGCCAGTGGCTGATTTAAGTCAAGTGCCACCCTGAGCAAATTTGAAAATGCCGCCCTAATTAATTAATTGACATTTTTAAAAAATTTATATTATTATGAAATTAGTTTCAAGTTTGTAATTTTTTTCAACTGCCTTCCTCCACATTTTTGCACATCTGGTAGCTGTAAATAATCTTATTTGCCAATAGAACTTACATTCCGGGAGAGCTATTTGTAAGAAAAACGGAAAAATATCGGAATAATTATAATTGGTTCATCAATAGGCCAGTGAAAATTATTTGGGTATTAGCTTATAAACATAAAAATGTATTTTATCAATTACAAAAAATCGCGACGTTTTTGTTTTCAAAAGCTAATATTAATCTTCAAAATAATTCACATGGCACCGCCAAAAAAAAAAGGTTAAATTCAATATTTATATTATTTTATAAATTTTTATTAATTACTATATATACTGACATTTTACCACTGCTAAATTTTAAGGATTTCGAAAAATTTTCCGCCCCTAAAATCATACCACTTGAGGAACGGGCATCATTGGCGTAAATCTTGAGATGAATGAAGCTCTAATTATACTGCATAAAAGTTTAATAAAAGATCTGCGTATTAAATTGAAAAATTAATTACATATAGTTTTTCAAAAGAGATCTAGTCAATCCCCATCTTTTATTTTACAAACTATTGTATGTATATAATTTCATAATTCATTTTAATCATAGTTAATTATCATCGTGCATAATCTTTACTGTTGAAAGATGGATAGAATTGAAAACTTTACACATCAACCGAGAATCGAACCCAGTTCCATCAAATTGCTTGTCGAATAAGCAACTAACTACAATTCAGTTACTTGGTAATTAACTACGGATCTTATCCCGTGCTTTGTTCTCAATCATATCCATTTTGTAAAACGGATGTAAAGTGTTAATACAACAAAAGTTGTTAAAAGTATCCAAATATTCCAAAAAGAAACAACACGTTTGCGTTCATAATTATAATAAACATTAATAAGATTATTTGAATCAGAAAGTGATTGATCTGAACTCTAAAAGCTAAAATCACAACGGTATGATATGTTTAGGAACATAAAAAATTTATTTGAACTTTGATAAGCACTGAAACAAAGAAATTGCGGTAATTAGTGTTTTCATATTCTTAGGAAACAAAAATTTGTTGAATAAAAATTATTAACCGACTTACAACCACATTGCGTTCGTTTTTTTTTTCGCTCGAGAAAAATAATGCTATCAGTGTGGAACTACTTTCTTTATATGCGTAAGTATGTAACTTAAAACTGAATGACTTTTCTGCAAAATCAATCCCGCCAGTTTTTTGTTGAAGATAAAAACAACTATAATAGAAAAATACCATTATTGTATAGAAATTATTGTTTTTGAAGTCATACTTTTGAAGTTATACTTCTTTAGACGTGTTATTAAAAAATGATAAGAGTGAAATTTTAATATGCGCACCGTCACATAAAATGTCACAGGTTGAGTAGCTATTGTTATGATTTATGTTACACTTAATGTATGGAAAATATATTTATTTATTGAATTTTTTTAATTTAAACTGAGCTTTATTGAATGTGTTGACTATTCTTATCCAGTCCCTTTATTATTTTACTAATTATTTGCATGCAATTAAAAATTGCTTTTTAATAATGCCAAAGAATTATAACTTCTGAATCGCGTATATAACGCACCCATGTTTTTTATTCTTGATTCACCGCGAAGTTCGTCGTATAAAACTTGCACCTAGATCAATTGTGTTGTTTTGAAGTTGGTTTTATTTTTTTTGTAATAATTCTTTTATTAAATTTTTATAATATTCAGATATTATTCATAATAAATTCAAAGAATTTATTATTCAAAATGATTAATAAAATTACTTGATAGATATATTATAATTATTATGTGGTTATATGATACACCTAAGATTAGTTGCTTATAATAATGAAGTTGCTATTTGATACAAAACTAAGTCATAATCATCAAAATTTTGTTACCTATTATTAGTAATTTATTATTTCTAATGACTGTATGAAAAACATCTGTAAAATAAGCAATTTTATATTTTTATTAATTATGTGATTTTTCTATTTCACACTTTCAAAAATATGAAATTTCCATTTTTTTCGGTAGTCCTCAACAATTGGGAACAAGATAAATTTCTTTTTGATTTATCTTTAAAAATAACTGAATATGATTGCTTTCAAGTTTGAGAATACCAGTTTTTCTGTATATGATATAATTTTTCATGGCCTGTTCAACAATCTAAAATTTTCTATATACTTCCAATTACATCAGTGGATTTTTTATTAAATGGTTTCGCAGTTTTTTCGCAGGAAAATGAGTGAACAAAATTTGAAAAACAGTGACCGTAAAGGCCATCCTTGCAACTGCCCGCTAATTCCATACCTAAGCACATAAAATTTAACAAATTTCAATGTTTTTGAGCTTAAAATTTTTGTTTTTGAGCTTTGATGTTAAAAAAACATTTGTTCCCGAATATTTCGTTAACGATATCTCTCGAACCAATCAACCGATTTTCACGTTCTTGGCGGCGATCGACACGGATTTAGAGCTTTATAATTATTGTATTTCATCAAAAATAATCCGAAAAGAAATGTCGCAGTTATGATCCGAAAAGAATAGTTTTTGGAGTTGATTGACAGAGCCGTTTAAAAGTTATTCCAAAAATACCTCATTAAAAAAAAAATTTTTTTCTTAGTATTTTTCAGATTTATCAAAATCTATCTATGAAATCGGTCGTTCAAAAGTTATAAGCAGTTCATATACTTCCATACAATTTTTTATTGATCTCTCATGATTTGAATTAATTACAAAAAACCGCATTCTTCCAAGCTTGCATGGATAAAAGTTGGAATTAAAAAAAAAAAAATTATTTCTCAAAAAATTGAGATGCAATAAATAAATGCCAAAAATTGCAACTTCCTAACTTGCTTAGAAAAAATTTATATTTTTCGAAATTTTCCTTAAAAAGGAGGCGAATGCATCACACATATTTCCCCCTGCGTATATTTTATTTCAAATCAATTGCAAAAAACCGCATCTTTCTAATACAAATAAAAAACAATTATTTTTGGAAATTTTCCCTCCAAAGAAGAGCTGAAACTTTGCCAAACTATACAATTATCAGAATGTAATAAAATACGCCTATCAAATTTGATCAAAATCGGACAATGCGTTTGAAAGTGGAACTGCAAACATAGATAAATTATGAATCGCAATATTCGCTTATCAAAATCATCTCAAATTAAATCTCATAATTTGGTCGTTTATTTTAAACCAAATTTCAATTACAGATAACAAATAACAATGTTAATTACTTGAATTCCTTGTGATATGATATAATATTTGAATTAGTTATGCAAATTAGTTCAGTATCAATATTTGAAATATTTATAATTATTTACATTATTAAAACTATAAAATAAATAAATTTTTTGTAACGTAATTGTTCTAAAAATAATTATCCGTAAAAAACAATACATCAAAATATTTCGTAAAAAACAATTCAAAATTTAGAACATAAATAATTTTTGTGTGACCAATTATCCTTCACAGTGCCATTGAATCAATTTTTAAATAAAATGTAATATTTAAATTTTTAATTTATAATTTTATTTTTACTTTTTAGTAAATTTTTTTTAGTTGCTTTTTCTTTTCGAAAAATATTTACTTTTATTTTTGATTGTTGTATAGAACCAGGAAAAATTTCTTTTGGGTGATTCCCAAAAATTGGGCGTCTGTATTCTTTGGTGCTACGTTCACAGAAGCTCATAAGACCATTTTTACCCTGACTACCTGTTAGCTAAATAGCAGTTGAATGTCGGTTTTTAATGTGATTACCAGAAGTGACCAAGAGATGGCCATAACTATTTAATGTCGACAAATAATGAGCATCTGCAATCCTTGATAAAACAAATGTGATAATGAAAAGCTACTCATTATAGAACTTTTAAGCTTTTTTTAATTAAATGTCGTTATTCTTTTTGAAGTCCGATTACCTTTATCCTTTTTATTTTCACTCATGCCAGTGGACATCCATCGGTTCTCTTTATGACTACAAATGTAATATCTTTATACTTCTTAATATGATCGAAAAACGCTTGTTATAACAGGAACGAAACCAAAACTTTATGTCCATAACATATAGATAGCAGCATTTGCAAATCAAAATATCGCTAAAATTTCAGGACAGATAGCACGCCATTCTTCCGTATATTTTTGGTCATCAATTGTTTTGCCTTGAAGTTTTTTAACATGGCAAAACTTATTCTATATAAACACAAGTAATTCAAAAAATTATTATCCAAATAAAAGCGAATTTTGGCATGATCTTGAGATGAGAATGAAGGATAGTATGAACAGCTTTTTGCGAAAACACTACTAAATGTAAAATTTTATGTTTTACTTGAGAAATTTTTTTTGGAACAATATTTCGAGTATTCTTTTGGTTTCTGGGCAAGATCGTGCATCCCAAATTTCATCTAATTTGGATAATTATTCAAGTGATTTGTTCGCGATAATAGTGCTCTTTTTTATAGGCTTACCAAATAAATCAGCCTGAAAAGTTTTCTGTATAATCAACCATATGAAAACTATGTAGATGGGATACTTTTTACCAACAAGTCGCAGTGTATCTCTTATAATAACCATTAGATGACTCGTTTACTAAGACTAAAAAGTACAGCGTTAAACCAAGTTTAATCACGGTCGGTATATAGGACTGTGAATTTAACTTTAAATTTTAGATTTTAAACACAAGATGTCAGTTTAATTAATTTTATAAAATCAATATTGTTTGTTTTTATGTTTGAGCTAATGGATGACTCTACTTTCTTCTTATATTTGATTGAATAGAGTTTTGCTGAATCTATTATTATTTTTTATTAACAAATCGCAGTGTATCTCTCATAATAAGCACAAGATGACTCTTTTATTAAGAATATAAAGTACGACATTAAACCAAGTTAAACCACGGTTGGTATATATGACCGTGAATTTAACTTCACACTTTAGATTTTAAACGCAAGATGCCAGTTTAATTCAATTTTATAAAATCAATAGGTTTGTCTCTATGTTTTGAACTAATGGATGACACTACTTACATTAGATTGAATAGAGTTTACTTCGGTATATAAGACCGTGATTTTAACTTCACACTTTAGATTTTAAACACAAGATGTCAATTTAATTCAATTTTATAAAATCAATACGGTTTGTTTTTATGTTTTGAACTAATGGATGACACTACTTACATTACATTGAATAGAGTTTACTTCGGTATATAAGATCGTGAATTTAACTTCACACTTTAGATTTTAAACGCAAGATGCCAGTTTATTTAATTTTATAAAATCAATACGGTTTGTTTTTATGTTTTAAACTACTGGATGACACTACTTATATTAGATTGAATAGAGTTTACTTCGGTATATAAGACCGTGATTTTAACTTCACACTTTAGATTTTAAACACAAGATGTCTGTTTAATCCAATTTTAGGAAATGAATACAGTTTGTTATTATGTTTTAAACTACTGGATGACACTACTTATATTAGATTGAATAGAGTTTACTTCGGTATATAAGACCGTGATTTTAACTTCACACTTTAGATTTTAAACGCAAGATGTCTGTTTAATTCAATTTTAGGAAATCGATACGGTTTGTTTTTATGTTTTAAACTACTGGATGACACTACTTATATTAGATTGAATAGAGTTTACTTCGGTATATAAGACCGTGATTTTAACTTCACACTTTAGATTTTAAACGCAAGATGTCAGTTTAATTCAATTTTATAAAATCAATACGGTTTGCTTTTATGTTTTGAACTAATGGATGACACTACTTACAATTGGTTGAGTAGAGTTTTGTTAAATCTAATCTATTATTAGATAACCCGCCAAAACGCACTTAATTTATTTCAGTTGTTTTATTTGCTGATTCACAGAACAAAGGTTTTTAAATCCGAAATATTAAATATTTCAATTTTTACTTTAAAGTTTGTAATGCTGAGGAATATCCGCATTCGCATTTTGATATAGATGTTCATGAAATCATCTAAGTAGTCCATTTGAATCTATTGATTCAACACCAAGACACAATTTTCGTAAATAATTACTCAAGAAAAATTACAATCCATAATTTTGATGCAATTTGTAAGTTTAAAAAAAATCGATAATATTTAATAATTGTAATGACATATTTTATTCAAATTTCAGCAAAACAAAACGATATTAAATTTCAATTTATATAGAGGCACAACTCTATTAGCCCGGGAGTCCAGCGCCATTTTTCAAGATCATAAACTTCAAGTTAAAATTTCTTAATTAAGATTAGTGCAACGACTTTTCAACTTCAAAAATTCTGAAAAGTGAGCGGAAAATAGTAAGGTTTTCAATTGCACCCACAATGTTTCAATGGAAATATTTTAGCTTGATGCTTATCATCCCTAAAAATGGCAGTGTGCTCACGAAACATATTTTATATAAAACAAACAATTTTAAAAGTAATAACACAATGCTAATAAAAATTCCTATTTAATCCTATTGAAATGGAACAGAAAATGGATCCTATTATAAACCCATTCAAAATTTGAATACGTATTATTTGGATTAATTAGGAAATTAAAATTTTTATGCAATTTCCTATTAATTCCGATTCAATTTCAATAGGATTAAATTGGACTTTTTTTATAAGGGAATTGTAAAAGATTTGTTACGCATAATCTTAACATGATAATTAATCTTGATCTTGATTAATCGTTTTTCCCGAAAAATGATTTCTCGAAGATTTCTAAAGTTTTTATGTTTTAAAAGTATGAATACAAAATTCTTATCTAGAATTCAGGATTCCAGTTACTGTTGATCGGAATTCGGACAATGTTGGTCACAGCGTTCATTTAAAATTGAAAACTTGCCAGTAGGATTCTTAAAAAAAGAAAATTATGAAAATTCAGTAAAAAAAACACTGGTTAGAAAAATGATATATTTTGAGGATTTTTCCAAATAAAGATCTTACATCTAATGTGAGTCGACTCTTATTTAATTCATTTAAAACATATCTTGTATCCTCATTTTCTTGATCCATGTTTGTCTCATCGTAAGATGTTGGTTGAGAATCACTTTCACTACATTCTGGAATCTTCTGCTTCCTTACTGTTTTCTTCCCATTTTTCTGTTTGGATTTCGACGCAGAACTACTGTTACTAGTCTTTGATTTGTTTCGTCGAAGTAAATGTTTCTATTAAAACACAAAATTATATATTTCACAAAGAAAATGTATTGAAAAGTGAAAAATAATTTTATTTGAGATACTTCCACAATAATTTCCCTTTAGCCAATTACTTTTCGAAGCCGATTCGAGCAAATCTAGTTTGAGTTAGAAATATGACTGTCAACTCGAAAAGAAATTGGTAGCACTGGATTTATAATCGGGGCAATCGGGGCTGGTAAACATGTCGGCAAATTTTTAGGGGAGGAGAAATTCATAAATTGAAAAAAGAAATTTTCTTCGCGTTATGGAAATGCTTTGAAAATTGTCATCGTGTTGAAAACATCTTCAAATTATAAAAAATAATTTTTTTCATTCTCAAAAGTATGGTCAAAATTATAAATATTGTAGTTTCATCAACAAGACTTAGAAAGAGTTTCAGTGATAATTTAAATTTCATTTCAATTCATAATTTTTAATTTCCCGTTATGAAAATTAAAAATTTTCAAAAATTCCAATTTATTGATTTTTATTTAATTTGGGGGTTTTCATCAGATATCTGTGTTTTAAGGTCCTAGAACCCATTTCTATTAAGCGTGTAAACCTCACATAACTTTTGAACGGATATATCGATCGAAATGGGGTTTGGAACGTTCTAGAATATTCTTATCTGTTTCAACCGATTGCTGAAAGTCCTACTTAAAAATTGTATTATATAAAAAATTTATTCATTTTATGTAATTTTGTTTAGTGGGGTTGGTGTTTTTTAGAGTGCCCAGTAGTGGTACTAAGGTCAAATCCGGCTCTGTTAATTGGTCACTTGGAAATAATTTATTGAAGAATTTTAATTAAATTTATTTTTTATTTTTTACTTTTTAGTTAATTTTTATTTTGGTAAAAAAATTTTAATTATTCTCTTTAGGTGCCGTAAGCGATAGAAAAGAGACAACGAATAAGAGATAAGAATTAATTTCTCGATTTTCACAGGTCACCCCCATTGACTGAGAAGTCATAATATCCGTTCAGCGTTGCGGTGAATAGTTTTCAAAATAAGTTCATTTTACCAACTCAAAACGAAGAATATCTTGCAAACTATTTGGGTCGAAATTACCCCAGAAAATGAGTATGAAAAAAATTCTAAATGTAATTTTTTGTAATTTTCTCAATTTTATGAATTTTTTTTTTTAAAAAATTAACAAAAACTCCAGAGAAAATTTATTTTTCTAAAATTGAATAAGTTTACTTATTTCGACTTGAAAATAACATAATAAAAATAATAATTTTTAAAGCCTTAAATTGCGTATATCTCACAAGCAATACGTTAAATTACGTTCCAGACCAGATTTTTGAACTTTTTAGGACAAAATTACTCTAGAAACATGTGCTTAATCTACTTTGAATCTAAAAATTTGAATTGAATCCATTGAAATTCTACATACAGTTTCAGCGTTACATTCGCAACAATTTGAGTTGACCCATTCACAGCAACACTCTTGGGTTTCTTGTTTTCTACAACATGAACAATGACCAATCCACCATAAAAATTTTATTAAATGTATCAATGGAAATGCTATGAAGAAAATGATATTCATCAAGAATTCAACTGGACTAAAATTAATGAAAATGAAAAAAAAATTAATTATTATAGTACAAGACCTAGTCTAAAATAGTGCAAAGAAATTTGAGTCAAAATCAACATTTGTATTTAAGCAAAGTGTCAAAAACAGATCCTAAAAGTTTAACCTTTTTGAAGTGAAAAGTTAAAGTTAAAAAGTCTCCTTTGATAACTAAATTATTTTATAAATGAAATCATAATACGTACGGCGATAAAACTCGTACAGTTTTTTGAAATGTATCCGGATGTATGGGCCATCCGGTATCATCATGCACAACACATCGATCATTCAAATGTTTCTCACGATATTCGCATAGCAAATGTGGATGTGGGATAATTTGATCCATACCCCAGGTTCCAATACGTTGTATAAATAATCCGAAAATTCCTTTTAAAAGACCTATAAAAATATCAGGAAATTCAGTCTATGAAAATTTTAGGTATAAATCAATTTCATTTTAAATGCGTATTTCGATTGCAATATAGATATCGTCACAAATCCATAAGAGTAAAAGCTGATATATAAATTTATTGACTTCTTTAGACGAAAAAATGATGAGAGTGAAATTTTAAGATGCGTGCGCATCACCGTCACACAAAATTCACAGGTTGAAGCTGTTGTTATGATTTATGTTGGCGCTTAATGTAATAAAATATATATTGACTGCATTTTCAAATTAAAACTGAGCTTTATTAACTGTATTGATTATCCTTCTCCAGTCCTTTTATTATTTTATTGTAATTAATTATTTGTAAACAATTAAAAATTGTTTTATAATGATGCCAAAGAAGTATAACTTCTAACGCGCGTACATAACATACACGCACCCATTTTTTTCAGTGTTTTTTTAAGTAGGTACTATGAAGCTGGTTGCATACCTAACGAAAATAAACCACCCATAAACCATGCAAACCATGTTATCCAATTAATATACGAATCAATATCAATAAAATCGATATCTCCCTCATCGTTTGTTGGAACCGTACAATTTGGATTATCATTGGATGTAAATTCATCGGTTCCATATATGGAGTTGATTCTGTTACTTAATAAGTAGAAAAGCCATCTCCAAGAACCTGGAATTTCAGGAAATTTGTATTTGATAAATAAGAAACTTGAAAAAATGTAGTAATAGTTTATAAAATAAAAATTTGGATTTTTAATGAATCCCAAAAAAAAAATTAATTTAATTGTAGGAACTTAAAATATGAATTTCTAGAAAAATTCTGTTCATTTCGATGCCATAAACTTTTGAAGCTCAAACTGGACGTTTATTATAGTTTCAATAGACCAAGAGTTGGAAAATTTTAGTTATTTTAATATGTCTCAAATTATCGGTATACTTCAATTTTAGTGGCTCGATAACGATATCCGTGGCATCTCGATGAATTTTGGCAAAACAAGTCAAAATAAGACAAAAATGAATAATACCAATATTCGCCTATTTTTCGAGTTATCCATGGGTAGTTTAACCATAGGTTTAACGTAGGAGCCCCACATGGGTTAATAACAGTCGAAAATGGCGTACATGTTATTTGTGCTTAAATTGTAGTTAAATTAAAGTTTTTTAACAAAAAATAATAATTAAATCTTGTGACATGTTTTAAACACGATAATTTCTAAAAAAAGTGTCAATAACTCGTAAAATAGGCGAAAACTCGAAAATTGGTAGTCTTATTTTGGCTTGTTTTACCAAAATTCATCAAAAATCGAGGCACTACGGATATCGTAATATCCCCATTTTAGTTATAATTAAACTTGTTTGTAAGAAAAATTAGTGTAAAAAATGATCCGCAAAAAATTTCGGTAAAAAAAAGAGATTTTCAGATCTGAGCTCATAATTTTAAATGATGAACGAGAGATTGCCGAAAATTGACTACCAAAGTGATTCTATGAATACTTGCCTCAAATCTATTAATTAGCAAATGATATGAAGATAATTAAGTAAACCATTCTTAATCAGAGTATTTACCTCGAATTGTGAATTGTTTTTTCCTTTCAACGTCAAAAATCCAGAATCCAAAAATCCAAAATGAATTTTGTAAAATTAAATGGTAGGACATTTTAAATACTTCTAAATCATTCAAACTTCTTATAAAATATTTTCATCTACTCGTGGGAGCCTCTACTCGGGGCTGATCGTGTAATTAAAAGAAAAGGGCATTAAATATATTTAAAAAAAAGAATAATAAAAAAATTCAGTTTCAAAAATAAACTGTTTTAAAAATTAATAATAAATATTTTTTACAATAAAAAAAATAAATAAAACTGAAAAACTAGACATTTTTAAAACTAAGTTTGACATAAAATTCTTTTCATTTGTTTCCAGACCAAATTTACTCAAAGCTTGCTTTGTAGCTTATATTGAAAATGAATTGGAAACATAAATATTATTATTTTTATATTTTTATTTTGGTGATATTTTTCATTGAATAATAAACAAAAATACAGCATTCAAAAACCTCTCCTTAAAAAAAAGTTAAGTATAATAAAAATTAACTAAGAACAAGTAAAGATAATAACTAATAGAGTTAACTGTTTAGATACTCGACATATGATTGAATATCATTGTTTGGATTATGTTTAATTAGCATTCATAAAATACTATAAATAAATAACTGTTATATGTGATAATTAGCGAAATTTGAGCTAAAATTGTGTAGAACTCAAACATTTTACGAAAAAATATTTCAAACAAAAAATGTTTGTTAAAAATGTTAAATAAACATTTTTTGTATTTGGACTTCTCTTATCTTTTATAGTTTAAAAGTTGGGTCAAGAATCTATTAGATTCAATGGACCGATTTTGATGTTTCACAAACTTTTACTTACTTTTTATGTTTAAAATACGTGACCAAAATTTCAACTTGGTATCTCTTTTTACAGTGACGAGAGTTGAAATGACGGACAGACGGATATTCAGTCGAAAAAAGGACTAATTATATCAAAATTTTATTTTGGCAGTCAATATTAAGTAGCGTTACAAATTTGTAGACTAAAATTAATATACTCTGACATATTTATGTATGCCGAGCATAAAAATATGAAAATAACAACTAACATTGTTAATTGTTTTAATACCTGACATAAGGTTGAGAATCAATGTTTGAATTATTAACATTAATGTCGACAGACGGATAGACCAAATTGGATTAATTAAGTAACCTATTTCAATAATTTGTTAGTATCTGCAATATTTTTAACAAAATTTAATATACCCACATGTACTAAATTCATTTTTTGAAGAAGTATCTATAATTTTTACATCCAGAAATAATAATTGATCTTACTCCTAAGGGTCATGTTTATCAGCGCTTATTATTTATAAACATTTTGTTGTTGTTTGTTAAATCGTTAAACAAATGTGTTGATTATTACACCTCTTTAAAATGTAATACGATTATTTCAAAAATAATATTTCTACAACGATTATTATTATTATAATAATAATATTAATCGTTTAAATAAAATATAGTAATCATCACTTTAAAAAAAAAATACAAATTGTATTGATGTAAGCGCAGCGCTCTCGATCAACGAGTAGTCCAGGAGATAGCGTATCAAATTTCTATTTTATTGAAAGTTTATATGAGTGTTGATAATCGAATGGCGGTTCAGCAGGCGCATCCAAGGTGGAGGAATAAAAAAATATATTTCAGGTCGCTTGAAATTAATAATATAGTTTCAATAATGTAGTCAATAAAAAAAAAATATTTACAGGTGGAATAATTGTCAGCTGAATATGACATTTGATTGCCTTGGAGATGGAGATTACATGGCTACTCTGCAGAAATTTATATCCCGCTCCGGAGGCTGCTGATTTTCTTATCAGTGTATGACTGCTATTAAAAATTCAATTCCAATATGAAAGGATTGTGTCATTTGCAACGCTATCTCTCGGACTAGAATATACACAAAAACATTTTCAAATTTTATTATTGGTTAAAGAATAGCCTTAAGAATCATTTAAATAAATCACCTGCTTTGGTCTGGTTAGGTTTGACCCAAGCTTAGTTTGGTCTGACTTACAAAATAAAAACATTAATAATTTTTGATATAAAATCCATAAATTACATTTGATATTAAAATTATGATTTTTTTTATTTGAGTTTAGTGAAGCGACGAATATGCGTTAACTTTTTATAGAAATAGTTAATAGCTAGCTAGTCAATATGTATTTGAATAATTTAAATTTATTAATTCAGAAAATGGTAGCAGAAATTTAATTTAGTTTAAAATCAATTTTTGAAAACAAACACTTTTGGTTTAAAATAAATTTTCAAAAGTTTTGTTACATTTGCCAAAATTACAGCTCAAATTCAACTAATTTAAAAATACATGATTCTTTCTATATAATTTATGTATTTTAATCATGCTAATAATTACATGTTGAAATATAAATGTCAAAGACTATTTTGTGTGGATGTTTTTTTTGGACGATAAAATACAAAAGAAATGCCTGAAGTACCCACAAAAATGGACACTATGGCAATGAAAAAACTATCGATTACAAAAATTATTCTCGTAAATAAGCAACAAATTACTACTCTAATATTTTTTTTAATGTTCTAAAAAAAATTATAATAAATAATAATTTTTTTAAATATTTATTTATAACTCATTTTTATAAAACAAAAAAAACTCTTATACTCTGGTCAACATTTATGTCGCAATTCAATCATAAGAATCATCATTATAATTTGATAAGATTTGCATTAATTAAAATGTTTATATTTGTTTTTAATTCTATTTTTAACCGATTTGGAACAGATAAAATGTGTGCGTGTACGTACACGCGTCAGCAGTTATACTTCTTTGGTATCAAAAAATTTTAATTGCATGTAAATAATTAATTACTATAAAATATTAAAAGCGCTGGAGAAGGATCAGACAACACAGTCAATAAAGCTCAGTTTAAATTTAAATAAATAAATATATATTTTCTTAAATTAAGTGATAACATTAATCATAACAGCAGCTTTAACCTGTGAATTTTGTGTGACGGTGATGCACGCTCGTATCTTAAAATTTCAATCTCATCATTTTTTCATAACACTCTTACAAAATATAACTTCAAAAAGATTGAAATTATTGATATAATGCCGTAGTATTTGATTAAAGTATAGTAACTAATGAGACTCCAATTCAAACCAATCCAATATAATATACAATAGGTAATAATTGTAGACATTCGGTTAATGATACTTTAACCGAAAACCGGTAGTGTACACATAAAAGACCGTATTCTTTTATATACCGAGAGTCCATCCACCCATTCAAAGTCTGAAAACTTTGACATTCACCCGGATGATTGTAACTCAACAATGTTTGATTGGTGATTTTTTATTTAGAAATTTTAGTGATTTTCGTATTTCTGTGAAAATCGATCGTAAAGAAATCCAGTAATTATAATTGAAATAATCATCATTTTTATAGAAATGTATTCTTACTCGAAAATTTAATTTTTATTAGCGGTTTTGGTTCAGCAAATTTAGATAACTTTGAAAATTTCTTTCTCTTTGAAAACATTATAAAAATCTAACAGAATCTTAGATAGTTGGTCGATGCCAGATCGAATTCCAATGCCGACTTCTTTAAGAAATTGGATTGTAATTGAAATTTTATTGAATCTTCAATAAACCTGAAGTTTAGTTTGAAATCAGAACGCATTCTAAATTAAAGGAATCAAATTGGTTGCTCCAATTGAAGTACCACTAGTTTTCAGCCTAAAAATAAAATAACACTACTTTTCGTAGCTTCGCAGCCATGCAAGTAAACTATAGGTAAGCCTTTCTTCACTGTCTAAGAAATATCCGATATAGAAATAAATTCTGAGACAATTTGAGAAAAAGTTTTTGGAATTAAAAAATTGTGAGCCGTCACAGGACGCTTGGCAGATATGAAACATCGAAATTATTTTGTAGGTTACCTATCACATGTGTAACGTAGTAAATAACACTGTATATACTTAAGGTATGCGAGATCAGTGTGGTGAGAGAGATTGCGCACAATCACTTGCGCATTTCCTATAGGCTACGTATAAAACATATATTCCATCATATAGCGCGAGGATGCGTCGCCACGACCTATATCGCCACGCCAACACTCAAGTTTACCCTCGTCAATAGATGTTTCACATCAATAAATAAATTATGAATAACCTTAATCAAAAACTCCGTGGAATGTCGACCATAAAAATTTCTCCTTTCTAAAATACGAAAATTGTTACATTCAATGAACAGACTATATTCACTTGATTCCGTTTGATGTATGAAATAATGAATGTCCTTATATATAAATTAACACCCCGGTATTTAATAAAATTATTTTTCATATTCAGTTAAATATTGTAAATGAAATGTTTATGCTCATTGAAAACATATGGAATTCGTTTTAAAAAGCTTCGTTTTGTCTTAAAAAAATTAAAATTTTTAATATATAAATAAAACGTGACTACAGCGAATAAAAAAGGCTTTGTATTCGAAATACTAGTTTTACTATTCGGGAATTAAAATCAGTTTGATTTGATTTCCGAAGGATATTTTTTAGAAATCAACGTAATGTTGATGTTTTGTATTTTTTCTTGCGAGTCTGAAATTTTGTAATTACTTAGTTAAACCCTCCGATTCCTTATAGCGGATATTTGTAGTTCTGCTAGCCATCTCTGCCCCTTACTAGCTCGTTTACTTGGTAAGAGGTCTAACAATTTCGCCTTCCCTCCAGATTCATACTACTCTAGACTGTGTCGCATTTGCCGTGTTATGGCGAGTATTTTGTATCTCAGTCATCCACAGTCCGAGATTGGAAATACTGCCAGACCATCGGATTTATATAAAATTTAAAGATAATTTTTCAAGCTAGGGACCTTTATAACAGGACTGACTTGACATTAATGTTGAAGATTCGAAATTTGATAACAGTTTTCATTTTCCTTGATCTTTATTTACGCTAGAGCTGAGATAATTTTGTAGTTGATTTTAATCTAATTAATAGATAAACTCCAGACTTGGAATTTTAAACAAAGTCTAGAAGTAGATCAGAATGTGAGGTCCAAAAATACCCATACGGAGTAAGAAGTTTAGTAATAATAATCTATACTGGTCTAGGATTGGGTAGGCGAAGATGATGTGATTAATGTCGCAGTTCGCATAGCCACATCTACAACTTGCATCTATATCTAATATTTTTTCTGCCCACATCCCATTTGTGTAACCATGTCCGGAATGCAGGGGTTGGTATAAATACCTTTTTTCGGATGTGTTCTACATTTTATTCCAGTCATTCAGCATAGATTTTTTTACAAACAGCTCAGAGATCTTGATCTGGTAGTGGTGAGTAGTCCATTATAGTCAGATACTATAGTTTCAGTTCTTATATTTGAATGCAGAATAGCAACGTTTTCGGCTGAGTATATTGACAAGTGTTGCGTATGTTAGGTTAAGATTTACTCTTGCTTATGAATGACTTATAAGTTAAAACCGACCTTCGAATTTATGTATACTTGTAGCGAAGTGCGGAAAGATATTTATTTACCGTAGGGTAAAACACTTCATAAATCCACTTAAAAAAAATAATACTCTATAATTGTATTTAATATACAAACACGAAGAATAAATAATAAGTGCCTACCAATGACGAATGAGACGAAGCTATACGAAAGAACTTTCATAAATGAAACAGATTTAAGTATTTTTTTTTTTATTTGTCTTTACAAAATTCTTTTACTTAAAACTGGTTACTTATGGTTTGTAATATTCTTTTTAATCGCGATTAGCGTTCCATTTAACGAATGAACTCACGTCAATTTGAATGTGAGTGCGTTTCCGGGAGACATTATTATTTATATTAAAAGGACAAATCACTCGAGAGTAAGATATTTATAACGAAAAAAAAGGGTGCGAGTACTTATGTATGCGCATCAGAAGTTATACTTCTTTGGCATAATTAAAAAGCAATTTTTAATTGCATGCACAAATAATTAATTATAATAAAATAATACAAGGACTGGAGAAGGATTAGTCAAAACAGTCAATAAAGCTCAGTTTAATATATTTTCTTACATTAAGTGTAACATAACAACAGCTCCAACCTGTGAATTTTGTGTGACGGTGATGTGTGCGTATCTTAAAATTTCACTCTCATCATTGTTTTATAACGCGTCTAAAGAAGTATAACTTCAAAAATATTTTCGCGATTAATTAAAAAACAAAACCATCCAAATCATCAGTATGCAAGTATACAAGGCGTGATAGTCCAGAGTGGGCCAAGACGTTTAGAACTAGATAATTTCAGCTTCCTTTATTAACAAGCTCCTCCAATTCCTCGATTTGAGGTTTCAAAAGCCTTCTTCTACTAGACCTATCCACCGGACCTGAGGTATTTCCTATCCACGGTTGCTCCAAGATCTGGTTGAAAAATTTTCTTTCAACATATTAGCGTCTTTCATATGAATATACATGTAGTATAATTCAAAGTTGTCGAAGCCAGGTTACAAAATATCCAAAATACCTTCTTTCTTCAAAGTCAGAATAGCTCGTTCTGTCGTGCTCAATTTTTATAAGAAAATGATTCTTTAAAAGTTTTATAAAAGCTATATGCCATGACCCCTGATACTTTTATTAAGATTTGAGTATGCCAAATTTGTGAAATAGAAATTTTGAAATTTAAAAATAGAAATGTAAAAAATTGGTATAAGCCTTTTCAGTCCTCGGAGAAAATTAATTTTTTTGAACATTTTTTCTCAAATAATTCAACTAAATTTTTATTATTTTAAACACAATTTTTTGTATACCAAAACATGTTCCCTTGATAAATTATATATAATATTTCATGACCATCGATGATGACATTTTTAAAATAATTCATATTTTACAATTTGTGGTTTGAGGGTAAGTGGAAATTTTTATAGATAAATTCAATAATTCTTATTCTATTGATTTGAAATAAAATTTTTTTATCAATTCACTAAAGCGAACCACTAAACACGAAAGTGCGATTTGATTCGATTAATTTTTATAAATGAAGTGATGAGAAAACTCATTTATTTTCGTTCAAATAAATGATATTGATAAAATTTTGAATAAAATATATTTGAAAATGATGAATTTGGTATTAAATGATGAAGACGAACCAAAATTATTTTATCTAGCATTTATATGAAAATATATACAGGTGTATTAAATTTAGTATGCAGTTTATAAATATTTCTATGAAGTTTTCATAGAAAAATGATCTTCTTATTAACTAAAAAATGGAAACTAATGGCAGTCTGAATATTAAGCCTTAAAAAATGGTAAAAAGTGGTAAAAAAATTATAGTAGAATGAAACCAATTGAATTTTATCACGATTTCTAGCAAAACTACAAATCCTATGGAAAAAAGTTAAATAGCAAAGTTGTAGGTAATAGAAAGATCTACAACTTTTGTATTGACACTTTTTTCACATAAGATAAAGCAATTTCTAGTAAAAGCAAGTAAAGCTTGCAAAAAACAAATTGAATGTTTTGGTATAAGAACATATCTAATTTAAAAAATTGTAAAATCTTGATACAAAAATTATTTTGGTTAATTAAATAAATAAAATTAAATCTGATAAACAACTCAACACATATTATAAAATTAATGTATTTAATAATTGTAAATAAAATTATGAAAGTATTCACACTTCATAAATAATTAATAATTATAAATTTGTATTTTATTTAGTGTTATTTGGTTAGTTTACAACTTTTTATAAAAACTTTTCTTTTTAACAAACTACTAGACAAAATTTCTAGTATTTGTATTAGATGTAGTTTTATAAAATAATTATAAAGTTATACAGTAGCTGCGTAAATTAAGTGAATCCATTCTTAAGTATAATTAAAATCTAAATTACGTTGAGTAAATTTAAAAATTAAATCCTGAAAAGATTGAAGATAATAACTGCCAATGTTAATTGTTTAAATACCCTAAATACGTAGATCGAGCTAAATTTATTGCGAAGGGATAATATGCTAAATATCTCAATTCTGGTTGCGGTGAAATTGATATAATATAACGAAAGATCTTTTAAATATTGACAATTCGCTGTCACAAATTTCTCCAAAAAAATTTTTATCTACACATTCATTGGTAGAAAAAATCAGACCACGCTTTCCTTTTCAAAGGTCGTTAAACAATCGCATAACTGAACTAAATTTGTTTGGAAATATGTGCAAAGCTTAAAGATCTTTGAATAAACAGATCTCTAAAAGTTAAAAATAATAATTAATAATTAATGGATAGAAAAAACAATATACAAAGGTTAATCAAAATAAATAATTTGGGATGATGTAAGAATGGGTACAAATAAGCAACTTATTTTCCTGGAAGAGAAAATTCGATGAAAACTAAAATAATATGCAAAGAATCATAATTATGTATAAATAAATAGAGGGTTGGAGAAGAACCATGTTGAATATACTAATTCTGACCAAAGAAGTTGTATAAAAACAATAATTACTGTAATATGGCACAAACTCGTCCTAAACGACCTCTATATTAAAAAAATTAGGCAATATTGAAAACGACAAAAGAATCTTAATTTAAAAAAATTTATTGGTTGAGCTTCACTTAAATACAGATTCGACAAAAGCAGAACTTACAACAAACCCAGGTAACAGGTAAGCTAAGTAAAAAAATTTTTTTAAATCGAAGCTTATATTCGGCATTATGTTTACGTCTAATGTGAAATTTCCAGAAATGAATAACAGGAATTTGGACAGTAAATAAACCAATCAAACTATTGTTTAATAGTGCGACGTTACGTCTCTTTTAATTAAGACTTCCTCAAGCAACGGTAAGATACAAATGTTTATGTGTATGTGTAATAAGGCACATTTGATAGCATTGCGAGTTTAGTATCCATCTTAAAACTAGTAATAAATGTTGCATACGTTTACCTATAATGGTCAATATATTTTATTTTCTACAATCAAAGCCACTTCATTTGATAGAACATGGAGGTACAAATAATTGAATAATTGGAGCAAACAAATTAGTAAGAAATTAAAAGAACAGTGCTTGAGAAAGTTTAGAAAAAATACAAGTTTATTGTAGAATGAGCATTGAGAAGTGCATTGCAAACTACATTTCAGTCCCTTGCATTATAATTTATTCATTTTACTTGTTTTACAATAACTTTATTTCTTTAAAATTTGATTTGGACACTAAATTCATTTCGTGAACGCATTCCATAAATTATTTTAAGATTGTCCTAAATTTAATGCTAAAAATATATTTAGATTATACAATTTTCATTACAGATTATATGTGAAAAATGAATAAATAATTATGATATTACTAACAGACTCGGCCACGCGTTGCTGTGATAATTTTGAGAACCCGGCATTTGTTGTAGGCCACCCGGTATTTGATGTAGGAAACCCGTGCCACATAATTTTTATATATATATATCCGGTATTTGGTATGGGTCAGTTACAGAAATGTACGAAACACGTGAGATGAAATTTTTATATATACATCCGGTATTTGATGTGGGCACCTGGTACCTCGGCCCCTTGACCCACAGTGTGGCCTTCAGCCTTGGCTTCGAATCTGAGAAATTTTGTAGCAGGTGATTTTTTTGATCATACATAGTTCTGATACACATTCCGGTAAAGTTTGCAAAATATTATTTTAGAATGATTCATATTTGATGACCTTCGACGAACTGTAAATCGTCCGTCGAATTGGCTAAAAATGATTTGAAACTAAAATAATGCGCAGTATTTGTCTTTTTAAATTTTTATCGCCACAAAAACCTTCCTTGAATTATAACGCATATTTAAAAAAAAAATTAGCCGGATTGGTTAAGCCGTTCCCAAATTTTGAGCTTGGCAACGTTTTTGGGCCACATATTTTTATATTATAGATTAATAATAATATTTATTTGTTATAAAGATTGACTTCTTAATAGCTCTTTTAATACAATCAAAAAGTATTTTTTTACTTTTAAACTTGTGCTAAAAGTTCAAATATTGATACTCATTCATATTCAAGGTATTTAAACAATTAACTCTGACAATGTGATGATAATGTTAGGATATTTATTATTACTTGTTAAAATTGTATGAATTAATTTTCACCGCCAAACTCACAATATTTCTGTGTAAATTAGTATGACCTTTTAAATTACAATACCATGGTTTATAATTAGGTGAAAATGTTGCTATTTTCCCTCGATTTTCAGTAAAATTGTAGAATGTTAATAAAATTATATGGAAATTTGAAAAGTTGTTTTTTTTTTTTTTGAAACTTTTATACAAAAATTTTATAGTTTTCACCCCAAAAATCGAAAACATGTCATGATTCACAAGACTGGCTAGTTTGTTTTTTTTAAAATCAAATTTTGTGTTAAATAAGCCGAATTCTACAGAAAGTTCTTCTTTCTGAATGAATTGACCGAGGAAAACTTGTGGAAGTTTGTTGTATAAACTGAAAAAACTATGATAGAAATGGTCACAAGGTTTCAAGAATGATGATTTTAGCGTTAAAGACAAGCTAAAAATTTTTATGAAAAAGGATTGAAAGCTTACTAGGTGTAGATTTGAGCCAGATACAAGTCTACTTGCAAAACGTGTCACTCAGCAGTTTGAGTTTGCTCAATATTCTTGTTACTAATTTTAGTTACTACTTCTCAATCAGAGTAACTTCATTATTATCAAAATTGGCCATAAATTAAGCACCTCTTTGCATTGGGCAAAAACAACCGAAGTGCTATGTACTCAATATGTTGATTTATTCAAGGGTCATACCCTCCACAATTTGTAGTATTTATGGGTCGATGAGGAAATACATGGTTGTTCAGTGTTGATACTGATGAATGGATCCTTGTGGTGGATGGTTACTGTTGTTAATTTTATTGCATCATCAAATGTTTGGGGTTAGGGGTGGGAGGTTGATGGGGTAGGTAGGTTGTACGAAGTGCAATATATATATAAAATGCATGAGAAAACATATAATACAAATGTAGATCCAATTAAAAGTTGTTGATGGTTCCATCTGGTTCAACCAATGGTACTGTGCTTTTGGATAATAAATGAGTTGTGTGGTGGTGGTGGTGCTATGCTTATTTACTCACCATCTATGATGGTTTTTCGAATTTTTAACTTTTGCATATCATAATGAATTTATATCAGATACCAGGTGTTTGGGAAATATAACGATATTTAGAAATCATTCTAAACATACACTGATTATGAAATTTGTAATTCATGTTCTATTTTAACTAGTGAAGAAAACAACTAACATAGTTAATTCTTTAATAATAAGAATGAAAAGAATTTATAAGTAGCTTACGCTACCTGTGTGTGAATTACACACATTTATAAAAATCTGTAGTGCTTTTTCAAAAGGCAAAGACAATAATTATATAGAAAAATCCTAATTTTTAGTCATTTAATCATTATCATTTAATATTTAATGTTTTACCGTTTATAATTTTTTTGAATATAATTTTATGTTAAAACCGAAAAAAAAAACAACAGATGATAATGACTACATATTTCAGAAATCGCTTTTCAATCATAACACTTTGCCAACCTGTGGAATTTATTATTTTAAAGCTCATTTAGCCATGACAATAATTCTTGTATTTTATCATTTTATATTTAATATTTTACCGTTTATAATTTTTTTGAATATAATTTTATGTTAAAACCGAAAAAAAAAACAACAGATGATAATGACTACATATTTCAGAAATCGCTTTTTAATTATACAATTTTGCCAATCTGTGATATTTATTAGTTTGTAGCTCATTCAATCTTAAAGCTACAACAATAATTCTTCTATCAATTCATCGAGTTTTCAAATTGATTATCGAACAACAATAAAACCACAATATGTTCCACATTTGTGTAATCTTCCTAAATATTAAAACCAAAAATAATTTTTTTCTTTTCATTGTTTCAATTAAAAATAAAAATTCGTTTTGTTGAAAATAATCAAATCTTCTGCCATTTTCCATTTTTTTTATTATTATTATATTTTTATTATTATATTTTTAAAATGATATTATTTTATTTTATTTCTATGTCAATGTTGTAAAAGCTAATTATTAAACTACAAAGAAAATTGTATTTCTTTCTTAGTACGTAGAGAGAGAATATAAAGATACGTAGATTCTGTAATATGGAAAACTATCAAAAGAAAATTATATAAGAAAATCAGAAAACCGCATCTTATATTATTAAGACTACGTATCTACATATTACATAACTGAAACTAGTAGTTCTGTGAGCAGTGGACCTCACTTAAAAGAAAATAAATAATCGTATTTTTGTTGTTATATTGTATAAAGTTTTTAGGTTAGCATGGGAAAAATTTCTAACAATTTTCCGATAAGCGACGAGGAAATTTAATATTTCAGTTTTCCTGTTTTTCATGATTACTTCGCATTATTGGCAAAAACTGGTGGTTCTAGCTTGCTTGGAAAAAATGAAATTTGGGGAACTATTCTCAAATGTAGAATGCATATTTCAAAAAGTTTTGTGTGTAACGGTAATGCACGCGCATCTTAAAATTTCACTCTCATCATTTGTTTATAACGCTTCTAAAGAAGTATGTCTGTCTAACTTCAAAAATATAGCAGAAGGAAGAGCAAAAAAAAATATCTTCCTTCATTATGAATGAGATTGAAAAATAATTACTATTTGTATCAGGAGAATATGTATAAATATATTATGAGTTCCTAATAAACTCTGTGTACCATTTGAAGTATCGTTTTTATTCTGTAGCCAGGCCAACTTCATCATGTCGTTTTTTGAAATTGACACTTTCTTCCAAACGCGCAAAAAGAAGTACAACTTCAAAAATTATTGCATTTTTTTGGTGATTTTCCCCAAGATCGTGGGTGGTTGGTTAAGGAAATAAAATAATTTTAACTTTCAAATTTTATCTAAAAGTAATATTTCACAGAAAGCAAAAAACCGTATGTATAAAGTTGGTTTAGAGACGTAGACCTTACTTCGTTCGGTCAAAAAATACATCCTTTTTTATTTATAAGAGAATAACTAAACTAAACGACATTTTTATAAAGTAATGCCGTTATTCTATAGGGGACATTGGGATTAAAAGTCATATTTGTATTTCCCAGCATATACAGTCTAATGTTTTTGAATTTTGCAAAAACGTCAAAATTATTTTTTTTTAATTCGAGATTCGGGCATTTTATTATATAACTAAAAATTTTATTTTCTTTCGTCTGAAAATAATTTTTGTATAAATATATAATTTTTTATAGAAAAATATTTTTTTCTGATTCTAAAAAAATCCTTAAAATCAATTTCCTATAATAATTACTATCATAGTTAAACCGAAAATAACACTTATTTTGTGATTAAATGGCTGGTTTTCGAGATAACGCAAAATATTCATCTCTGTATGGGATTTCGGTCCATATCTGAAAAACTACGCAGCCAATAGTTAAATGAGTGATAAATTTTCTTACATTAACATAAATCATAACAACAGCTTTAACCTGTGAAGTTTGTGTGACAGTGATGCGCGCGCATCTTAAAATTTCATTCTCATCACTTTTTCATAACGCGCCTAAAGAAGTATACACTTAATATAACTTTAAAAATTTAATTTAGTCCAAAATGGATTTATCTGGTTAGAGAAGGAGGCTGGCAACATAGTTAATACTTCTCTGTTCACGATAGAACTATCTTAATAATGTTTTCTTAGTTCCAAAGTATTAATTTATTTATGATTTTTGTAAATGTGATTTATGGGTAACTGGTTTTGTTTTTCTGTTCGTAGTGAACCATAATAAACACCTTTGAGGCAACCAATGAATTATGTAATTTTTTTTCAGTTTTAATAATAATTTATGAATGTTTTATATTTCATTTGTAAATACTTATAATTAGAGTGAGTGAGTCCGTCATGTCAGCGCTAGTTAGTTCAGTTAGGTCACTCACTGGTCACTGGTCACTGGTCCACAGGTAATATTTATTATTTGATTATATATTTATTTCAATGCATTCAACAAACCCATTTTAAATTTATGAAATAATATGTGCACTAAATAAAGTAATTATTTATAATACCAATAGGCATTTTCGGATCTTAACCGATTTAAAAAAAAGATTTTATTTGTTGAAATTATACTAAATTTGTATACAGCAAGTTTTTTGTAACTTTTGACACATGGTGTACTAAATTTGTATACAGCAAGTTTTTTGTACCTTTTGATACAGGTATACTAAATTTGTATACAGCAAGTTTTTTGTACCTTTTGATACATGTATACTAAATTTGTTTACAATATTAAACTGAATTGTAGATCTTACTCGAAAATAAATCAAAAACAAAAACCGTAAGTTCCCAGCCTTTATGTTTGTCTACGAAAGCTAGGAAGATGACCCCAAGAGCCTACCCCTAAGCCCACCCTTGGTTCTAAGAAAGATCATTATTGGATTCTTAGAAAGTTGGGAGTTTCTGGCGTTCTTCTTAATGTTAAACATAAAAAATCATTAACAAGTTCCACAATTTTATTCACTGTTTTGGCTATTTTAGTTAAAAAGTTCTTGTAAAAATACTAAAAAATAGTATAAAAATTTTTGTTTTAAAATTCAATAAAACTTTGTTCATAATTATGACCTAAAAATAACAAAAATCGGGTCATATTGGAATAGCAGTTGTTTCAAGAAATCTATAAGAAACTAACGATCCAACCGTGAATAAATATTATTTTTGTATTTTTTAGACTTCACTCTCCTAGATCCCATAAAAAGGGATAAATTTTGGGAATTTTTGGTTCTTTCCATTGAATTCCAAAACTTGAGTGTTTTTTTTATCATAGAAGAATTTTCTGACTTCAATTTTGATTAATCTTTATTGGTTAGTTTCAAAACACTGTTAGTTTCATTTTCACTAGTTTTAAAATTCAAATTTTGTATGACCAAGCATAACAATTGAATAATTATTTTTCAAGCGCATTCGGTAAATTTACTAAAATTATTTATCGATTACGTACTAAATTCAGCACGATTAACATTTTTATGGTATTACAGAATCGTACTTTCAAAGTGGCCTTAACAGTTTTAAACAAGTAATTTATTATTGTAGTTAAGATTGTGAAATTTTCTGTGGTTAATTTAATCAACTGTATTCTTCTATATCATATAGACACTGTTCATAGCCGCACTGGGAGGTCTTTAGACTCGTCAAACTGTCCATCATTGTAAATAAACTAAAATCCGATTGCTTCAATTAATCGCAGCGCTGTAACTTGATTTTATTTAAATGTACTTACAAAATGAATAAAAATTTTAGTATATCCATTTTATACAATTTACAGACCATGTTTAAGCAAGGTTTTTAAGATTTGATTAGATGATTACAAAATTTAATTTTCTAAAAATACATATTTGGTAATTTAAGCAAAATAAAATATTTTAAACGTAAGTTATTTCAATGGGATTTTATTAAGTAAGTCTTACAGGTCTTCGATTTTATGTTTAAGCATTGCTGAAGATGATTTGCCCATTTTTCAGTCTCAAATATCTGTTAAAAATTATCAAATTTAAGAACATTATTTGCAAAAAGTCATTTCCATGACAGCTTTTGACCAGGTGTATATTTGCTCCTTAAGAGGATAATTAGCTTGATCCGACAAAACAAATCAGAAAAAATATCGGTTTTATTGTAATATTTTACTATTTTCCAGGATAATTTATAAAATATAGTCAGGGTTGTATTAAATAAATATGCCGTAGACACCAATAAATTAATAAGCTTGTCAAAAAAATAATACTTCGACTAAGTGTGAAAATATATGAATACATTAAGGATATTGTACATAAACATATCTCATTTGACTTCTACGGAAA